>CM033273.1:22134054-22167129 GCA_019343175.1 Oedothorax gibbosus
TTTTTTTTCTCACAAAAGGCGCCCTGCCGGTCCGGGGTTGGGTTTTTCCTGTCCAAAACTAATATTTCCCATCCCTGGGGGTAAAAATGATAAATACCAGGAAAAACCTCTTTCTTTCAGAAAAAATTGGAATACTATTTTCTCTCGGATATACCTGATCTGAGAAATTCTGTTTAATTAAAAAGTTTTATAAAAGTAAAATCAATTTTTCTTTTGTTTACATCCTAAATTTTGTATTCTGGCTATGACTGCAATTATGCCATTGTCTGGGTGGGGGAACCCTTCTTAAGTTCATGCTTTTAGTTCCCTCTCATCCCCACTATAGCCGTTATATAGTTTGCCATGACCTAGTGAAGTCGTTTGATATTATTTCTAAATATAGAGACATAACTCAATATTTACCCTACACAATATTTTAATGAATATTTATCACAGACAATATTCTAATAATTATTTATGTTTATGCAAATTGGAACCCTTAAATAATAATAAACAAGAGTACATGATTGTTATTTTACCATAGATGTAAAATAACTAAGGAAAGTTTGCATATTTTTAAAAATATTAAGGCCATGATAAATATTTATTACAATACAAAATTAAAATTATTTTAATTGGTCCCATTAAATAACATTTAGTAATTAATTGTCGTTTTAATATTTGAATTTTTCCCAGGATGGCAAATACCGGTTTTTTACCATAGTATTTACCAGGTAAAAACCATGCCAACCTTGCAGGACCAAGGGCCATAGCACAGGAGTTTTGCAACTACACCCTTTATGAAAGTATATTTATATACACAATGCGCTTTATCAATTACTTTTTATTTTTAATGAGTTGAAGACACTTTATTAAATTTCTCAATTACAGCTGCTTATTTATAATGGCTATAAGCATTTTCAGAAAAAGACTTAAATACTGTGTTATTTTTATGTAGTTCAAGATTTGTTAAAAAGACACAGTTATGTTAAAAAAAACCACCGAGATTTTATTTAAAAAAATCCTGGTTTAAATTTTCTCACACTCACAGACACATCTATGAAAATATGCACAGCTGGATAACACTTGAAACGTTGTGGTTCTAAAATACGACGCCCGTCGCCAATAGCCCTCGTGTAGCTCTGGTGCGACGATAATTCAAACTAAACTAAACTTGAAACGTTAATATAGTCATGATTAATAATTGATGGATATTTTCTGCATTTAAATATATATATAACTGGTTATTTAATTAGCAATGTGATATAGAAGTCGGATTTAACTTAAAAACTAGTTTTTTAAGGTATATAATAATAAATTACTGTTAAAATTTAAGAACTATTAAAATTGTTATTTATTAAAACAAAAACTCACTATTGACATGTTTTATAATATGTTTTACATAACATTAAATATTTTAAATATAAATATCAAAATTTAGCCGTACATAGAATGCATTTTGTAAACACGAAAGAAACATGGTTGAATACTTGCCTATTTTACTTTTTTTTTCAAAGCTCTACACTTTAACACAGTTAATATTTGTTTCGTAACTTAAAGCTTCACTGCTTGGTTTGTTTGAAAGTTTATGGAGTATGGGCTGACGGCCGTATTCACAAGTTCGGGTCACCCGCAGGTTTCCCCCGTCTGGGTGATAGATCGGTAGGTTTCGTCAAATTCCTTATTCAACAGTGCGAGTTATGCCAAAAAGGAGGAGATAAGGAGCAAAATCTGCTCTACGGGTTACCCCACCAATATCGGTGGGTTTTCAGAGGGATATCTCTGAGAAATGTTCAAAATCAAAACAAACATAGCTTATCAGGTTCTTCTTTCAAACTAGTGATTATAATTATTTAGTTCTAATTCATTTTAATTGATCTTTATAAGTTGTTCATTGTAGAAATACAGCATATTAGAAAGATAAATATATTTTCAACATGATTTAGATTGATACTAAATTTCTACGTAGAGACTTACTTGAGATATGCGATGATAATTTTTATTGTACAATCCATTTAAAAACGTATCTTTAAATTGACTAAAACTGTTTTAAAAGTTGTGTGCTGCGGTAGTTATGCACAAAAATGTTACAAACTTAATAATAAAATAAGAATAAGATAAAGAACGAAAGGAGTAGATTTCATAACAGTAATTTGTTTTGTGAAAATCACATATTTAGTATTTTTAATAATTTTTTGAAGTTCGTAAAAAATTGAGTGCTCGTTAAGTTCTAACTTTAACGTAACACAACTCTCTAACGAATAAAGATAGAGCAATAATTCTTTCTCTCGTAAACAGAATATACTTTTCCACATCGATTTAAATTGTTATAAAAATTTTAATGTAAATATTTATATTTTTTAGAAATTTTCAACGAAAAGTTACACAGAAATGAAATGTACATTTACAGCAACCCTATGACCTAATGACGCTGTTATCTGTCGCTCTGCAGGGGTCAATTAGCGTGGTGTGGCTGGCCCCTGATTCTAAGAAAGGGGGGAACTTCTCCCGGGGCTTAGTTTGGCTGCTGTGGAGTGTAACATCTGGTTTTTGGGGAAGGGATCTTCTTACAGGTCTAGATTTTTGCATTTTGTCAATGAGTTCGGCTGGGTTTTATGAAAGGACTTCTGAAGAAACGCATTCGGCGGCTGGAATTTCGAGAAGATAAACTGTGATTTGGTCAATAGGGGAATTTCATAGTAGTATTTATATACCAAACAGGACATAGGTTTAGTGCTTCTTGGACAAAGCTATTATACGTAATACCTTTCTTATAAACAAAACACGCAAACTAAAACAAAACTCGAATATACGGGTTATTGTTTTTAATAAAAAAAACTGTATATAATTTTTATTTGTCTGTATTACATTATTGTATTATTTATTGATATTAATGCAAACCTTACTTGTTATTCTCCTGTGTAATTACATTTTTGTTTTTCGGGTACCAAAAAATTTGTTATCGATATTAAAGTTTTCAAACAATTACTTTTATGTTTTTTTTTATGAGTGCTAATTTTTTATTTAGCGTAAGAAAAATATATTTCGTTTTGTCGCCAATACTACTTTTCTTGTATTCAATATTGTGGAAAAGTAATTTTTTTGATAAGTTTAGCAATATAATAGGAAACACACAAGGCCGGATTACCAATTAGGCAAAGCAAACGGGCCTTGCAGCTTCCAAGTGGCCCCTTAGAATCATTTTTCTTTTGTTTTAGAATAACCTTTAACTTCAAGGTTTTTTTAAAACTCAATTTTAATAAAAATTACTTTTAATTCAAAAATGATAATTAAGAAAAAAAAATAAGAAGAAAGAGAGCGAAATTTTCGTCTGAATAACCAATAGACATCGGAATATTTTCAACATGCCCCTCCCCACTGCACTAGTATTGTTCTTTGATGTATTTTATGGTATTCTAATTAATTCGACACATTATCTTTAAAAATTGTATGCATATTAGAAAAATAGTTCATGGCTGCATAAGAATATGTCCGGACATTTTAATTTTTTTTTTGGCCCCGATGCTGAAAGTAACTTCTGTATCCGTTGAGCGAAGACATGTTTAAATAACCTATTAATTAGGGTTATCCTTATAGACTTGGTGTTGCCTTGTGATATATTTTTTTGTATTGGTTTATAAAGTTTTTAATGTTACTTTTCACAATTTTGTGAGGATATGAGATTTCCATTGTATTGGATTTTCGGTCCTCTGATCCAATACGGTGTCATACACTATCATAACATTAAATGTATATTCATTATGGAAATTAGATTTAAAGACATATGACAATTAGTCCTACTTTTGAATATTAGTTCTTTTACTCAACTATTAGTCTTATCAAAGATTAACCTTGAAAATCATATACAAAATTATACTATATAAAATACTGAATTTTTAATTACTGAATCTCTGAATTTTTAATAGTATTATACGAGCACTAAATTAAATATTATTAATCTGAGTTATCAAACTGTTTAAAAAAATTCAAACAAAATTCGTGATAATTAGCCCAAGAACTATTGTCTTTATCTCTATATTACCTCAACCATCAACCATATCTTTTCTAGACCGTCAGTTCAAAAATCGTCCATCCATTTTCACCTGTTTGTAGTCATAGGCCCCAGGGGACCCCTAACCTTATCTGGTTTTTCATAGTATTCACTGAGCATAGAGAAAAGAGGGTCACTGAGAGAAGCTAGTTAGTTGAATGGACACATTAAAAAAATATTTAAAAATCAATAACAACAACACTGATTTAGATTTATTTCTTTTGTCAGCCTTTTGGCTATGTCATTTCATTTGTTACCTTATTACGTTGTCTTTATTGAAAAACAGCACAACCTTTAGTTGTCTTATAATTTTATGGTTAGTTATGATAGTTAACAAGTTATTTTCAAGCATTCTCAAAAGATGATAAATTAAAAACTGGCGATGTGAAAAATGCATGACTTTTAATTACTTTAAAACCAAAAAAGTTGTATGGTAGCAACAGTTTGCGCATGCGCGATTTTTACGAAAACCTTATAATGACATCCAACAGGTGTTGAGTGTTTCAGACCTGACAGACGCACAAGTGTTCAAAATCCACCTTTTTTTTGGAATTAAGTATACCCTCCAAAACGTATAGAAAAGACACTTGGTTGGTAGACATATATATTCAGGTTTGTGAGCTTGGTCAGAGACCCGCTTATAAACCTTCGTCAAGTAAGACAGACACAACACACACACATAAGTGAATCCATCTAATTTTTAGAGACAGAGGCCAACTAGAGGATCCCCAGAATTGGCTAAAAAAAAAGTACATTCTCTGTTTCGACCTAATCGCACTACTTTAATTACCTTATATTTCCCACTACAATCGTGAGCGGATAAACTATAGTAAATACGAAGATGAATTGGACCGTTTTTCCTCTGAAATAAACAGTTTTTCAGTATACTTTGTTATGGGTTAGATTTATTGAGTGCTTATACAACAATAGTCCAAATCGTTAGTCTATATACAGCAGTTTACCTGCCCGCACGGCAGATTAGGTAATTGAAAGTAATAATTTTAGTGATTGAGTTTAAGGGAAAAAATAAAATAAATGTTACAAACTTTTTTCACGAATTTTCTAACTTAATTTAAAATTATCTTTAGTTTGATGCAATGTAGCGTATCCTAATACTGTGTGACGGTGTACTTTTGGATGATGGACGAGCAGTGTTATTATACGTTGTACTTTTCTTATAAACAAAATGCGAAAGTTAAAATATTAACATATTTATTGTTGTTGTTACTCATAAAAAAACTTGAGCTGTGTAGAAACTCGTATACCAAATTTGAAGTTCGTATGCCTTTTAGTTCGATCTGTACAGTAGTTTCAGATAGACAGGGGCACAAACCAACCAAGGCATCTAAAAAAAAGACATTTGAGTATAACACAAAAAAGACACTTATACAAAAAATATCCTCGTTTCAATGACCCCTTTTTCGGAATTAGCAACCTCCAAAACGTGTAGAAAACACCAAAATATGTATTTCGAATTTGCGACCTCATCACAATTACTTTCATTACCTTATATTTCATATTAGATAATTGAAAGTAAAAATACGTCATTTTTAATTAAGCTACATTTTATTATCGATCAAGATTGGTGCAAAACGCCTTTGTATTTCCTGTGTAATTCCAATTTTATTTTTCGGATACCATCCAATTTATTATTGATATCTAAGTTTTCACACGATTCCTATGTGTGCTATTTTTGTTTAACGTAGGATAAATAATTTTCAAAGTTCACAGTCAATATTACTATTCGTCTTGTGCATCCAATATTCTACTATTGGGAAAAAGTCATTTACTGATAAGGTAAGAAATTGGAAACATACACATGCATGTGGTCAGAGACGCCTTGGATTCTTCTTTCGCCTGACACACAACAGACAAAAACCCCTTCAGCGATTTTCACCCCCCTCTCCTCAAACCCCCTTCAGGGAAGCGCTGTCATAGTGGGGGGGCCAATTTAGCCTGAATAGACACAGTCAATCGTATTCATTACAGCGAAAGGCGATAAACTGCATATTATGGTACATCTGGATTTCGGAAAATCTAGAGGTTTGACTTGGAGATTCCAAATGGCGTCCTCTTAAGGTATCATCGTATATCACAAGTTAAATCATTCTTACCAGTCTTGGCAAGCTCTTCCTCTGCCACGGTTCTTATGTACTACATTTTTCCGGCCTCATCGATGTCGGAGATTTAATGTTTTATCGGATTCTCGATATTGGCCGACTCATCTAAACTGACTTTATATTTTGATTAACCTGGTCATTGTAGAAGAAGTGACCGATCTAGACTGTCTACTCTAGACATTTTATGTCTTATATTGCCGATTTCAGAGCCATAAAAAAATTACCTCAAGAACAACTGTCTGGGCTTTATACGACCTCAAAACTGAACTGTCCAATCTGAACTCATTTTAAGAAAAAAATATTTTATCTAAATAAATGTTTAATAATTTAGTGGAAACTTCGGGTTACATGACGATAGGTCTCTATACAAATATCGTAAAGCTTTTAAAACCTAATATTTTGTAGCCAAATTAATAAAAGTAGAAGGTTTAAGGGGAGTCAGATTGGTTCTATCTCGCCCATGTTAATTTTCCTAACTTTAGGAACATTTTTCTCAGGAACTATATAAATATCATTATGAACTTTTATATATTTTGTACCTTAGAAATAGCTCTTTGATTTAAACTGGGGATATTTCATAGTATAAAAAAATACTTTTACAGTGATTTTTAAAAAATATGTATTAAAAAACACACACAAAAAAAATCAGATTTAAAGTTATATAATTTTTTTGAGCAGAGATAAATAAAATTCCTCTGTTTAAATCAAAGAGCTATTAATGGGGGAAAATAATAAAACAAAATATGTTGATATCTTCTATAGTTTCTGAGAAAAGTGTTCCGAACTGTTGAAAAACCTTATATTTCAGGAAACGCAAAAGAAAATTAATTTATAGGTAAGAACTGATAGACAGAGTTTCCGGAAAAAACTTATAAAAAAAAACTACTAAACAGAAATCGAAAATCTTGGTCTTAAATTAAATCTATAGACATGCAGATTAAAAATAAAAGAAAAACAGAAAATCGACACTTTTGACCCAAACACCTATCCGACTCCCCTTAATAGTTGCCAATCAAAGTTTTTACGTTATTTCTAAAGTCTAAAAAATTACATTAGCATTGTTTTTACCAAATATATTATATAATACCTAAATTATTGAATGGTAGTATTCGAGTACCAATTAAAGATATGAGTGGTTAGGCTTTATAAAAATAATTTTAATAATAATTGAATGGATGTCGATTTCTATTTCTCCTATGGACTAAGTGTCTACCAATTACTAAAAGCTATCCTACTGACTCATGACGATTAGTTGGGATTTAAAGCCATTTGAATTAGTTAATTAAACCCGATCCACAGGTAACGTGGCTTCATTTAGCAACAGTGAAGATAATTAATTGCGTTTTTTTTAACAAACTGATATTGAATTTTTAATCCAAATAACTGCTTACTATAGTTTCTACAACCATATGGTATTATATTTGTACTTTCCTAAAATCATTGTTCACTTAATATCGCTTTCCTCAACTAAGTCCACTTGTCAGACCTTCATATTATTTTACATCAGATTATATATTTAAACTTTATTTAATAATTAAGATTAATAATAATCCATTATTATAAATTAAAATATATTAGTTATCAATACTGTAATTAATTAAATTATAGTAATTATACTTTTAGCCACTATAATTAAAGTACGTTTATCATATAATCATTGAAATTATGTTTATCTAATACAAGATCCCTTCTTTTTTGAGGGGGTTCAGTTCTCTCCCAGGTAGCACAGCAGTATTGGCCGATGTCGGAAACAATAGCTCCAGAATATTGGCCAATGTCAGCTCATACCCATCGCCCAATGCATAATGGACTACGTTTTACCGATGCTGGGCAGGGCAATATCGGGTGCAATATTGGTTTGAATCGATGTGCAATATTGGGCGATCTCGGCAACAAGAGCTCAGAAATATTGGCCGACGTCGATTCATACCCATCGGCCACTACATTTTACCGACGCTGGGCAATATTGGGCGATATCGAGCGATAATCCTTTATCGATATTAGGCAAGATTTCATTGCTGATTTGACCAGTATTAAAGGGGAATTGGCGCGCTAGGCCACTGGTCTCCAAAGCAAAGTGCATCAGTGTTAATCCAATAGAGAAAAAAAAATATTTTCTCTGCCACATTTCTCCGGCTGTATTGAATATTTTTACAAACGGATTTTTTATGTGATACATGTAGCTGACTTACAGGTTTCGACAATCCCACTTTTTAAAATTTGTTCAAATATTTTTTTTAATATTCAATAAATAATTTTACACAAAATATTTGAAGCAATTTTAAAAAGTTAGACTTGTAAGTTATCTACATTTATTATTTTTAAAAAACTGTTCATAAAAGTATTCAATACAGCCGGAGAAATGTGGCAGAAAAATTAGTTTTTTCCCATTTGATTAACATTAAGGCACTTGAGTAAGGAGACCCGCGGTCCAGCGCTGCCATTTCCCCCTTAAGAGGACGCCATTTGGAATCTCCAAGTCAAACCTCTAGATTTTCCGAAATCCAGATGTACCATAATATGCAGTTTATCGCCTTTCGCTGTAATGAATACGATTGACTGTGTCTATTCAGGCTAAATTGGCCCCCCCACTATGACAGCGCTTCCCTGAAGGGGGTTTGAGGAGAGGGGGGTGAAAATCGCTGAAGGGGTTTTTGTCTGTTGTGTGTCAGGCGAAAGAAGAATCCAAGGCGTCTCTGACCACATGCATGTGTATGTTTCCAATTTCTTACCTTATCAGTAAATGACTTTTTCCCAATAGTAGAATATTGGATGCACAAGACGAATAGTAATATTGACTGTGAACTTTGAAAATTATTTATCCTACGTTAAACAAAAATAGCACACATAGGAATCGTGTGAAAACTTAGATATCAATAATAAATTGGATGGTATCCGAAAAATAAAATTGGAATTACACAGGAAATACAAAGGCGTTTTGCACCAATCTTGATCGATAATAAAATGTAGCTTAATTAAAAATGACGTATTTTTACTTTCAATTATCTAATATGAAATATAAGGTAATGAAAGTAATTGTGATGAGGTCGCAAATTCGAAATACATATTTTGGTGTTTTCTACACGTTTTGGAGGTTGCTAATTCCGAAAAAGGGGTCATTGAAACGAGGATATTTTTTGTATAAGTGTCTTTTTTGTGTTATACTCAAATGTCTTTTTTTTAGATGCCTTGGTTGGTTTGTGCCCCTGTCTATCTGAAACTACTGTACAGATCGAACTAAAAGGCATACGAACTTCAAATTTGGTATACGAGTTTCTACACAGCTCAAGTTTTTTTTATGAGTAACAACAACAATAAATATGTTAATATTTTAACTTTCGCATTTTGTTTATAAGAAAAGTACAACGTATAATAACACTGCTCGTCCATCATCCAAAAGTACACCGTCACACAGTATTAGGATACGCTACATTGCATCAAACTAAAGATAATTTTAAATTAAGTTAGAAAATTCGTGAAAAAAGTTTGTAACATTTATTTTATTTTTTCCCTTAAACTCAATCACTAAAATTATTACTTTCAATTACCTAATCTGCCGTGCGGGCAGGTAAACTGCTGTATATAGACTAACGATTTGGACTATTGTTGTATAAGCACTCAATAAATCTAACCCATAACAAAGTATACTGAAAAACTGTTCATTTCAGAGGAAAAACGGTCCAATTCATCTTCGTATTTACTATAGTTTATCCGCTCACGATTGTAGTGGGAAATATAAGGTAATTAAAGTAGTGCGATTAGGTCGAAACAGAGAATGTACTTTTTTTTTAGCCAATTCTGGGGATCCTCTAGTTGGCCTCTGTCTCTAAAAATTAGATGGATTCACTTATGTGTGTGTGTTGTGTCTGTCTTACTTGACGAAGGTTTATAAGCGGGTCTCTGACCAAGCTCACAAACCTGAATATATATGTCTACCAACCAAGTGTCTTTTCTATACGTTTTGGAGGGTATACTTAATTCCAAAAAAAAGGTGGATTTTGAACACTTGTGCGTCTGTCAGGTCTGAAACACTCAACACCTGTTGGATGTCATTATAAGGTTTTCGTAAAAATCGCGCATGCGCAAACTGTTGCTACCATACAACTTTTTTGGTTTTAAAGTAATTAAAAGTCATGCATTTTTCACATCCCCAGTTTTTAATTTATCATCTTTTGAGAATGCTTGAAAATAACTTGTTAACTATCATAACTAACCATAAAATTATAAGACAACTAAAGGTTGTGCTGTTTTTCAATAAAGACAACGTAATAAGGTAACAAATGAAATGACATAGCCAAAAGGCTGACAAAAGAAATAAATCTAAATCAGTGTTGTTGTTATTGTTTTTTAAATATTTTTTTAATGTGTCCATTCAACTAACTAGCTTCTCTCAGTGACCCTCTTTTCTCTATGCTCAGTGAATACTATGAAAAACCAGATAAGGTTAGGGGTCCCCTGGGGCCTATGACTACAAACAGGTGAAAATGGATGGACGATTTTTGAACTGACGGTCTAGAAAAGATATGGTTGATGGTTGAGGTAATATAGAGATAGAGACAATAGTTCTTGGGCTAATTATCACGAATTTTGTTTGAATTTTTTTAAACAGTTTGATAACTCAGATTAATAATATTTAATTTAGTGCTCGTATAATACTATTAAAAATTCAGAGATTCAGTAATTAAAAATTCAGTATTTTATATAGTATAATTTTGTATATGATTTTCAAGGTTAATCTTTGATAAGACTAATACTTGAGTACAGTGGCGTAGCCAGGATTGCTCCAAGGGGGGGGGGGGGGTTACAAAAGTTCGATGTTGCCGATTTGGTTTAGCCAAAACTAAATTAGGTTATGATCAATAAAAAAAACAAGGGCTAATTAACTCGAATTAATTAACTACAATTATTAGTTAATTATAATCAATTAACTGAAAGGACTAATTATTATTAATAAACGATTAAAATAAAAAAAAATTAAAAATTGATTAATCTACTAGAAATCCAAATAAATTTCATTATAATGATTTTAAACTATCAACTTTAGTAACTATCAATGAGCAATTAAATAATTTACTTCTAATTAAATTTAATAATTTATTATTGGCGAACAAAAATGTTGCTTGTCTTAGGAAATCTAAGGATGCCTATTTAAATAGCTGTTAATTAACAAATATAAGTTTAACATTATATTAGTCACCACAAATAACATTACAAAATGATAATTATAAACCAATTTAGAGAAAAATTGATAACATATAACAGAAGATAAATCATCACTTACATTTTATGTCTTGGACTTTAGGAATTTAGGGTACGGAATTCTGTTTTGCAAAATTAAGTAATTTGGTTATTTATGTAAACAATATTTATTTTTGTATCAAACTAGCATGTATCTGATACAAAAAAGCGAAAAAATTAAATTTGAAATATAGGGGTTTTAAGCATCAAGTGTGAGAAAGAAGGACTGTACAGCGGGGTGTGTTTATTTCCTTGAATACCCCACGCACTGTGTTTTCACGCGAATAGGGTTGTCAACAGCCGAGGAGAGGGGGGGGGGGGGGGGGGTCAAGGGGGAGATAAGGAATTGAGGGGTCCATCCAGACCAGCAGCGGGTTCATCCCTCTAGACGAAACCGGATATGAATGAAAAAAAAATTCCTTCATTTTACGAGTCAACCAAAGAGTAATAACCGGACATTCTTTAATGAAATATATTGCATAAAAAAATACTATTTTAGTGCACTAATGTTTTGGTGTAGTATATCCTATTAGACAAATCAAAAGTATTATATTACGGAATATAAGTTTTATAATATTTCAGTTTTATTCTTATAACATCTCCAATTTTAAAAAATAAAATGGAAGCAGTGTGGTTTTGAAACTCTTAGTAAAACTCAATTTGGTCAGCTCAAGGAGATTTCTAGAATTAAAGAAATTGCTTCTATTTAGAAGCTGTTCTAGCAGTTATATCTAGTCTTTTTTTTTTTTTTTTTGGAAGTCGATTTTTTTTTGTAATTCCTAAACTAGGTACCTTTTTTTTGGGTAGTACTATTTCTCTTCAGCGAAATGTTTTTTTTTTATGTCGAACACAATTGTTCTCAATAAACACTTTTAAATGTCCCGTAATTAAATATTAGTAGTTAAAATAATGAAACATAATTAGATTACCATTACTTTGAATTTTTATGCGTATTTTTTTATTCCATAAGCTCAATTTTACAGTATTTTTTAATATTAATTTATAAAAATTAATTTTATTTATTATTTAATTAATCATTTAGTATGAAGACGAAATACAAATTTTAATATCCTCAATAATATATGTGATTTCAAAAACATTAAAAAAAATAACGTTATACTAGTTGAATTAAGGGCCATATATTAAGTGTTTATTAAGAAGGACTGAGTGTGACATAATTTCTTTTCCTGAATAGAAATATAACTATCCAGATAAAAATTATCCTGGTTAGTAACCATAAAGTTATTGTTCACAGCTAAAAACAAATTCAAAAAGCTACTAGCCATAAACTCTAAATAATATTAAAGTTCTAAAAAAGCTTAATTTTGGTACAGTTTTAATCTTCATAATTCCCCGAGCTGGATGGCGTGGAAAAGATGGCGGCTTTTTTAACCCTCTCTCTCCCCCTCCCCCCCTCGTGTCTTCTCTAAAAGTGTGTGAGGACGCGCACTTTTTAATTAACCTAATTCCCTATGATTCTGACCCCCATAATCCCCCCCCCCCCGACCCTCCTTGGCTTTTTTTAGTGGTCGGAAAATAGACATTTAAAAACACTGTCCCAGCTTGTGTTTATACTTTCTAAACTACCAGACCCTTTACACCTAAAATACAAAGTGACCAGTTTTCCTTATCTTAGGTCATAAATTCCACTTCCAAAAAAACTGCGCACTTCTGAACGAGTAATTCGACACCAGTTCGGGGGACTCCACCATACCATCGTCCCGTTAAAGAGGGGGGGGGGGGGGTGAGGAGTAGCTGCTTCCCCGACATTTTTGGCGATTGGTTTTGAATGTTTCTATTTGTTACACTTTCACGTGAGAGGGGTGGGAGCCAGGGGGCAGCAAAGTTGTCTTGATTTTTTTTTAAAACCGATTATTAATTGGGGATTGTGGTGGCTGTTGAGGGTTTTGACACCTATGGGGGGGGGGTTTGACCCCCCGTAACACCCCCCTCGCTACGCCACTGGTTGAGTAAAAGAACTAATATTCAAAAGTAGGACTAATTGTCATATGTCTTTAAATCTAATTTCCATAATGAATATACATTTAATGTTATGATAGTGTATGACACCGTATTGGATCAGAGGACCGAAAATCCAATACAATGGAAATCTCATATCCTCACAAAATTGTGAAAAGTAACATTAAAAACTTTATAAACCAATACAAAAAAATATATCACAAGGCAACACCAAGTCTATAAGGATAACCCTAATTAATAGGTTATTTAAACATGTCTTCGCTCAACGGATACAGAAGTTACTTTCAGCATCGGGGCCAAAAAAAAAATTAAAATGTCCGGACATATTCTTATGCAGCCATGAATACAATTTTACAATCTAATTATACAATCTAATTATACAATCTAATATGCATACAATTTTTAAAGATAATGTGTCGAATTAATTAGAATACCATAAAATACATCAAAGAACAATACTAGTGCAGTGGGGAGGGGCATGTTGAAAATATTCCGATGTCTATTGGTTATTCAGACGAAAATTTCGCTCTCTTTCTTCTTATTTTTTTTCTTAATTATCATTTTTGAATTAAAAGTAATTTTTATTAAAATTGAGTTTTAAAAAAACCTTGAAGTTAAAGGTTATTCTAAAACAAAAGAAAAATGATTCTAAGGGGCCACTTGGAAGCTGCAAGGCCCGTTTGCTTTGCCTAATTGGTAATCCGGCCTTGTGTGTTTCCTATTATATTGCTAAACTTATCAAAAAAAATTACTTTTCCCCAATATTGAATACAAGAAAAGTAGTATTGGCGACAAAACGAAATATATTTTTCTTACGCTAAATAAAAAATTAGCACTCATAAAAAAAAACATAAAAGTAATTGTTTGAAAACTTTAATATCGATAACAAATTTTTTGGTACCCGAAAAACAAAAATGTAATTACACAGGAGAATAACAAGTAAGGTTTGCATTAATATCAATAAATAATACAATAATGTAATACAGACAAATAAAAATTATATACAGTTTTTTTTATTAAAAACAATAACCCGTATAATCGAGTTTTGTTTTAGTTTGCGTGTTTTGTTTATAAGAAAGGTATTACGTATAATAGCTTTGTCCAAGAAGCACTAAACCTATGTCCTGTTTGGTATATAAATACTACTATGAAATTCCCCTATTGACCAAATCACAGTTTATCTTCTCGAAATTCCAGCCGCCGAATGCGTTTCTTCAGAAGTCCTTTCATAAAACCCAGCCGAACTCATTGACAAAATGCAAAAATCTAGACCTGTAAGAAGATCCCTTCCCCAAAAACCAGATGTTACACTCCACAGCAGCCAAACTAAGCCCCGGGAGAAGTTCCCCCCTTTCTTAGAATCAGGGGCCAGCCACACCACGCTAATTGACCCCTGCAGAGCGACAGATAACAGCGTCATTAGGTCATAGGGTTGCTGTAAATGTACATTTCATTTCTGTGTAACTTTTCGTTGAAAATTTCTAAAAAATATAAATATTTACATTAAAATTTTTATAACAATTTAAATCGATGTGGAAAAGTATATTCTGTTTACGAGAGAAAGAATTATTGCTCTATCTTTATTCGTTAGAGAGTTGTGTTACGTTAAAGTTAGAACTTAACGAGCACTCAATTTTTTACGAACTTCAAAAAATTATTAAAAATACTAAATATGTGATTTTCACAAAACAAATTACTGTTATGAAATCTACTCCTTTCTTTCTTTACAATGATACAAAAAACTAGTGACCTTTTATTAAAATTATGGCGGTAATTGACTTGCGAATATTCTCCATAGGAATAACATTACGATTTTCAAGATGTGAAATTCTGAATGGAGTCCTCTTAACGTGCTTTTTTTATCAACTATATCGCAATAAAAGTTTTAAATTTTACCCACTTTCTTTGCAGCATTTTCCCAAAAAAGAAACTTGCTATTTCGACGTGTATAATTTTAGTGATTAAGAATAAAAAAGAACAAAATATCTACTTTAAACCTATAGCAATATATTGCATTTCTAGTGTATATTTAAATATTAAATACTCGAATTACATGTAGCAAGGTTCTGTTGAAGAAAGAAGAAATACAGAAAAGTTAACAAAATTAGAAACTATTGTATATGCAATTAAATTGCTCAAAACAGCATGACAATACTGGCAAAAATTGCACTACAAAATGGAAAATTACTAATACTTGTATTAAATAAAACAATGTAGTAGTTATATTTCATACTTACCAATCACCACATTGTGCAATTCTGTTTCAATGTTAATTAATAAAAAGATAATAAAATAGAATAGCAAGCTTTATTGTACAAAAATCGATAGATAATAAATTTTATTGTACTGGGCCTTGACCCGTTTACAATGGTTGGCAAAGTATACAAGACTCTTACAATCATACATTATAAAAAACAATAAATCAAATATATACAAACACTTAAATACATAAAAGGAAACACAAGAAAGTAAACTAATTAACAAATCCAACGATGCTGAATATATGTCTAAATTTTAAAAATTAATTTCTCTGAAGTCGTTTGTCATCCCAATCCGTTCACCCAGCCACGACCATTCCAATTCTCTTGGCAATAGATGTTGTGTCGGCATCTTCATGCTTCCTTCATTTTATCACTTGCTAAAAAAAATAAGAGTGAAATGTGTGAATTCACAGAAAAAAGTATATTAAGCTGGATTCATCAATTGAAACATATGCTGCTTTCGGAAATGACAGGCAAAAAAATTTCTTGGTAGTAATAGTTATGAGCTTTAACGATATAGTTCTACGATATCTTTAAATCTACGATATAGTTGTGATAGGGGTTGATTTGGGGAAAGTAAAACATTTTTTTAACTCAACAAGAAAGTTTTCAAAAGGAAAGCAGCTAAATCCATCCAAAGATCCAAAATTACGCACATCTGCCAAATGTAAACAAAGGATTGCCAATCCAAGTTAATCGTACAGGTGTAAAAAATGTAACAAGATGGTTTTTTTTTCGTTATTTTGTTACTACAATCTAAAATATTTAACACTATATTAGTTTATTCACACATCAAAGTACTCACCAATTTTTAGACGAAGAATGAAATGCACTGCTGATTGCTGATTCGAAATGGTTATGGCGGAGGCAGCAAGATTGTGCACTATAAGCTGCGCAGATGGCAGATCTGGAAATTATACTTTCAATATTGACCGATTTCAACCGAGTCTTGGGGAAAATCGATTCACAATCTTTCCCTATTTTGAAAGTAAATATTATTTGAAAAAAAAATTACAATACGAAATTCTTGATTGAAAAATATTGCGAAACATAATATTTGCCTTTTACGCTTGCAAAATACTATAAGATTGCAGTAAAATTAAGTATTGCACTTTTTGTAATTTCCTGAATGAAACCTCAAAGAACGGGGAAATCTGGTTAAAATCGGTAAAAAAATGATCGATTTCATCCGATACGCTCCAAGTTTGGCCGATACTCATGCGACATTGGCCAAAATTGTTGTGCTACCTGGGCTAGCCCCTCCCACCAGGGGTGCCTACAAGGGGGGGTCAACGACGCAGACTGCGTCGTTGAAATTTTAGGGGGGGGGGGGGGGGGTTGATTTTTTTAATAATTTTTTTTTTAGAAAACTGTCTATTTTGACTAAACGAACTCGTCAAATTCTTATTTTTTCTCAGAGTCTCATCTACCCACCCTGGGAACCAACGGAAGGGGGGGGGGGGGGGGCATTGTGTAAGGTTATACCCAGCAGAACCCGTGTTCTGGAGAATTTTTATTTGGTTTAAAATAAGACAGGAACAATTGGCAAGAAAATCACAAGTGGCTTCAATTTTTGTATATTGTTTTGACTATAATATAAAGCGTATGAATGGGTAACCGTAATCCAGAACGACACTAAGAAAAAAAAGGTGATCTAAATTATGTTCGAAGCTGTCTACCAGGCGCAGTTTATAAAACATTTCGATGAATTATTGACGTTCGCATTTCGTTTGCCAATCATATCCATAAGATATTCCCGCCATATTTTGCAGCTGGCATCGAATTTTGTTTTGTATACTGTTTCAATGAAATAATGACCTTCGGATAATATTGCTGACCTTTTCCTGCCAAATTAAACTGGCGAAAATAACTGATAGCGTAAGAAACAGTAGGACTTGGAAGTTACTTGTTTTTTGTGGTTGGTTCAATGTATGGGCGATTGAATGTAGTTTTAAGTAGCTCAATTTCGAGTTTCTCGGTAAGAATTTTGTTTAACTTTTTATCTTTAATTTAATATATTAAATAATAGTAACTGTTTTAATTGAAACTATCGCTATAAACATTACAAAATAATTCTGATTTATTATAAATGTAAAAATATGGTTTATTAAACAAAAAGCTATACGAAGAGAAACATTTTTATGCATTAACAAGAATTTAGGGAAGCAATTGGAAGCCGTTTTTGATTGCATCAGTTTTAGGTATTTTTTATTGGTTTAAAAACTAATAAAATAATTTAATTTTTACAATTATTTGGATTCGTGATAGCTTTTTCTTCAAAAAAAATCAATTTAAAGGGAATGGGCGCGCTGGACTGCGGGTCTCCAAAGCAAAGTGCATCAGTGCTAATCCAATAGTAAAAAAAATATTTTCTCTGCCACATTTCTCCGGCTGTAATGAATATTTTTACAAACGGATTTTTTATGTGATAAATGTAGCTGACTTACAAGTCCCGACAATCCCACTTTTGAAATTGGTTCGAATATTTTTTTAAACTTTTAATAAATAATTTTACAATAAATATTCGAAGCAATTTTAAAAAGTGCGATTATAGAGACCTGTAAGTTATCTACATTTATTATTAAAAAAAAAGTTTGTAAAAATATTCAGTACAGCCGGAGAAATGTGGCAGAGAAAAGAGTTTTTTTCATTGGATTAACACGGAGGAACTTGAGTTTGGAGACGCGCGGTCCAGCGCGCCCATTCCCCCTTAAAAGGAAATTAAAAAATAGCTATATAGCTTATAATTCTTTGTATAAAATGTGCTTGTTTTTTTAATTTAGAGATAACTCGGCTTTGACCTACCAGTAGAAAAACATTCTCGGGAGAAGGATCTGTACTAGGTTTATTCCTTGTGGCAAAGTTACCCCATTTAATATAAGGTTTCTTGTATACACCGTAAAGATAAGATGTGGTGCAGATCCCTTAGGTTAGTTACTCCATATGAACATAAAATTCCGATTTTTTTTTTTTTGGGGGGGGGGAGGGTGGTTAATAATTTTGTATGGTATCGAGGGCTGGCTTTGGGGGGGGGAGGGGGAGTCGAAGTTTGGGGAGGGGGGTGCGTCGTTAGCTCTGGGGGGGATCGGCACCCCTGCCTCCCACTGAATCCGCTACTGCGTATTAAAGCCTGTTAGTGTTTATTTCTTGAAGAACTGAAAGTTTATAATTTTAATGTCAATAAAATTTTTAAAAAGGCTAAGTTTTAACAAGAATTAACGCCTAAAACCAAAAACTAAATTTATTAAATAGACAAATCTACTAACAAAAAAGTAAGGGTTGAAGAGGAAATCATTTATATTTATTCAGATGACAAAAACTTTTGTTAATTTTAGGACCGATAGGAATGGGAAAATTCCCGTTGAGGAAAGTTTTTTTATGTACTTATTAAATATATCACACTCTTTACCCGGAAGAGTTGCGGATTGACAATTTTTTTTTTTACCGGAGAGTCGTCTGAAGTTTCCTACTTATATTTCCTATTAAATTTCATTCGTAGAAATAGAAACACATTATTGCCAATTGTAGCCCAACGATTTGCACTGACCGTTTAAATATGTATATCAATTGATAAATCTCTACGTTTTGCATATATAGCTTCTTCTTAACCGGACCCCGTTTAATTGGATCGCCGATTTAACCGGCCGAAAAATTTTATCATTAAAACGAAAAAATTAGTTAAAAAAGAAATTGTTTTGTTATCGATTCCCCATCGATAGGATAATGATAAAAAAAATGGCGAAACTATGCGCGGTCAAATTTAGATTTTTTAAGCTTCAACAAAAAAAAGTGGATTTTTTTAATGTTATGTAACTTTTAATACTTGAATACACAAAAGAAAATTACTTTAATTGCCTTTATTTATAAGGCTAATATCACCAACCTATAAATGTGCAATCAAATGTACATTCAAACATTAATTAATTTCAATACTCTGGTTTAATCAGATTATCGTTTAACCGGCTTGCCCTCGTCCCATTTACGCCGGTTGAGAGGGTGTCTACTGTATTTTTGCATGTTTTAAATAAAAAAATTTTAATGTGTCAGACGTTTATATTCCAGGCATTGGGCGATACTTTCCACTTTACCTTGGCAACAGTCCAACAATATCTAATCAGCAAGAGTTTCGCACGCAACAGATGCCGAGAAAAAAGCAGATAAAGTAATTTATAACGGGACGGGACTTTTCCCTTTTTGTTATCCGTTATTATATCTAACATGTTACATTCGCACGCAAGTCAAGATTACAGAAGATTAAAATAAAGGCGTTTGTTCAGTGAATAGGGTTTTTTTTGCAGAGAAATCATGTTATTTTGTTGATCGTATTGATTTGCAAGAATTTCCTTTCCGACATCTCTTTTATTTTCGGCTGTTTAGCAAAACCTTACACTGGTACTGAACAGGTAAGTCTGTTTACTCGTATCTATTATTGGCTACTTTAGCTCTTTTAAGAGAGATGGTCGTCCCCAAAAACCGAGTGGCGGATCCAGAAATTGTTTTATATTAAGGGGGAGAGAGGCTGGGACCTATTTTCAACCCTTTTAATTAATGAGTAAAATAAATTATTCATTAAAATTAATTAAAATATATTAATTATCAATTATAATTAATTAAAATATATGAATTATCAATTATAATTAATTAAAATATATGAATTATTAATTACAATTAATTAAAATATATGAATTATCAATTATAATTAATAAAAATATATTTATTATACGTATGTTCATTAATTTTTTTAAATCTGGTATAACATAATTTTACTTCGGGGAGCACCCCCCTCCCCCTTCCTGGTTCCTCTACTGCATAAATCTAATCTATATATATAAAAGTCAAAGTCCTGACTCACTCACGTATCGACGCCCAGCCCAAACTACTGGATGTACAGCTGCCAAATTTTAGGAAAATATTCTTTTTTTATCGTTGGCGTCATTTAAGAAGCGATTTTTCGAAATTCGAATCCAAACGGGTGTAGGAGTGCAAAACGTGAGCCGATTTCCCCATAGGAATAGCATTGTTAGATTAGAATTTCTACTTTTTATATTTCAATTTAAAAGAAATTTCAGCGCGTTCAGCGTGAACGAAAATTAAATATAAACACGTAAGAGCACGTGAATTTAATTTGTAGGATTGTTATTTGAATATCGGTATTTTATTTTATTTATTGAATTTAAATCTTTTGATTTTTTGTTACCGAATTTAATTTGATTGATGTTTACAAATGGTAAGAAATGAAGATAATTTTACAATGTCTCATGACAGTAAATACGATAACTATTCTATATCTGATAAATACTTCTAAGAAATATGATTTCTCTCTAACGTATGTACTTTATGTTTATGAAACTGGCAATTTAGTACAGCTATGATATTAATAGCCGATTGAATTTCGGGATTGGCGGCTTTTGGCGAAGTTGAAAATTTAACGTAGGGTAGCTATTCCCATCCAGTTATGTGGATTAGGGTTAGTTTGAATTATCGTCACACACGAGGACTATTGGAAACGGGAGTCGTAATTTAGAACCACAGTCAAGTTACGAGCCGACACGTGAGTATATCTACTCACGTGTGCAATGCAACTTTTAAGGGCGACATCGGCAGCGGCAGCGTTGGAAATTTGGAGGATATTTAAAGTGCCCTTTCCTCTACGCGGGGTATTATTTGTCGGACATTTTTTGGCTGCACGAGCCGTTTATAGGTCGGCAGTTATTTTGGCGATGCCCGAACCCGAACCTGGGACCTACCGAATGCAAGACGAAAGTCTTTACCGTCTGTTGTATGAAATATGAAGTGGAATGTTTATCACATTTGGGCAGTTTCGTTGCGCTAATCGTGAAATAGAAACAAGCTATTATATCATAGCTGTTCTGGCAATTTGAACAGGGGCCTATGGGAAAGCCCTCAAACTCCTGGAAGGGCCTGGATAAAATCAACCCCTCACATCAGAATGGGAGGAGATTATAATACCCTGATGGAGTGGACCAGTGGAGAGGGGATCAATTGGTATAAAATAAAAGTTTACATAAAAAAACTACTAATTAGGGTTATAAAGGATACACCCGCGCAACGCCGGGTTTATAAATAAGCTAGTACATTATAGTTTTAAAACTTTAACTATTGTGAAAGTATTGTTTTGAAATTTATTCACTTTTCTACCATTTTTGGGAATTATTAATATCAACAAAATAATATTAGTTTCAATTGGCTTGTTTTACGTGACTTAGTTCATTCCTGGCTTCCATGAGTGGGGTCGGTGATTGGTGGTAGGGGACGGTAAGCTCCGCCCACTACATTGATTAACCTATCGAGATCTTATTTTCATTCCTGTGGAACTGCTGCCACTCAAGACGTGAAACATGCCCATGGAAAATATTTTTAATCCCCCCACAATAAATTATTGAAATAAATTATACCCCCATAATAAATATTCATGGAGGTAATTTAAAACCCCCATAAATATTTTTTATGTTTATCAATTGATAAAGTTTAAAAGAGTGCCGTCATTTATCGAAAATTATGTGTCATTTTAAAACTTCAAAATTAATAGTTAAATTACCAGAATGATATTTTCTTTTTTAATTTGTTTTATTTTGCTATTGAGATTTTCATGCTTGTTGAAAAAATGCTTACATCTATAGTAAAGCATTATTTTATCTGAACCTTATGTATTAAAAAAAATTATTATGTAGGTGTGGACTGGCCTACTCTATTCTCTCCCCTTCTAATAATAAATTTGGTGCATATGACTCCTAACAAAACCAATTTTTTAATTGTTTTGTAATGTGATCCTCAACAAGTGTCTTAAGTAAACAGGTAGGGTTGTAACAGAATCTGTCACTTAAATCGCTCCCACACAACATTTTATACGAAAAAAGACATTTCTCAGTCATTTTCTCAATAAACATCTTATGGTAGCCATAATTTCCCATTTTCCTTAACTTTCTGTCGAAAATTCAATTAATATTATTTATATTTTGTTAAATTAATTTACAGTTTAAGAGTAAATGAAATAAAAGTAAAATTGGGGGGATGCTTTAAAAATAAAAGCGAAACTTTGCATATATTTTTTTATGAAAGTGGGTGACGGACAGACAGACGGACTGAACAGAACGATTATAATACCTTCCAATTGTAACGTTATAAACGTAGTGGGGAAGCTAAAATTGCTAACCCTCATGTACTCTAGATTCTAGAACATGATGGTCTGAAATTAAGAAAAACGATTTTGGATTTCAAAGCATGAGGAAACATAATAAAAGATTCTCTCAATAATTTTAGCAACAAAAAAATAGGCTATTCTTTCAGAATATAATATAATAACTAATAATAACCAACTTGATATAATAACTAATAATAAACTATATCTTTAATTTTAAATAATTTTTATTAATAATTTTTCTGATCTCATGTGCAATAGTGTTACAAAAACCACAGCTTTCGCAAACGTACTTGCAACGCTTACACACAAATAATTGCAAAAAATATGCTTCTATAGTAAGTTCATTTGGAAAGAAGTATCTAACGAATACTAAGTGTAAAATGCCCACATTTACGAACATAGAAATTAGAGGATATAATTGATAAGCATGAAACAATTTGAAAGGAAATAGCATTCTCATATAGTAATTGCACTTCTTTTGTTTTGTAGGTCTTCTAAGGAACCGTTGACATCAAAGATATTCTTTATTGTCCCGAAGAAAATTTTCCCTAAATCGAAATTTAAGTTTTTATCGTCGAAGGAATAAAAATGAGCAAAAAGGAGCCCCAACAAGCCATGTCCTCAGCTGTAAATGAGTATTCTACTAACTGGACGATCTGGAACAGTAAGGTTTTACTAAGCAACGACATTAGAGCTTTTGGAACTAAAGGAACAAATTTCGATTGCAATAATAGTTTGGAAAAAAGCGAATGTAAAAAGCAATCAACTGCAAAACTAGGCAATGTTATACCCGAAAAACCACCGAATTCTGCACCTTATCAAAATCAAGGCTTATTTTTTTCATATCAAGCAAAAAATGATTTAAATTCTAGAACTTCTGCTGTACATGAAACTTTTCAACCAAATGTGAACTCAAATAATCATTCTCTTGACGACCACAGAATAAGTTACAATAAACAAACTGACACTTCTAGAAATTTGCAAAAGAATGTTCCTCAATCAATGAACAAAGAAACAATGCCTAAAGGACTTAATTGGAACGATAATTTCGAAGCTAATAGTTTAAAAGTTAACGAATCTTCTACTGGGAATACTAAAAATTTTAAATTATACAATACAAATGAAAAAGTACCACAACAAATTCATGAAAACCGCACTACTTATATGAATGAGCAATATAAAAGAAAAATTCCATTCGTATCAAATAAAAATCAAACAAACACGCGATTTTCTCAAGGTCCAAATCACCATACTTTTAAAAGTTCAATAATCAAAGAATCAACAAAGAAGACTAATAATCCGTCGGTAACTACGTTATCACAAGTTACAACGCTTCGAGTTGTTACTCCAGAAAGTGATGTTGAAACCAGAAAAACCGTCAAGAAGTCATGGACAACAAATACTTCCGAGAAACTCTCCACCAACGAAACCAAGTCGGGCGATGTTTTGTTTGAGCACATAACTCGTAAATCCGAAAAAAAGAAAATGATATGGCTGGACGACTTATGTACCGTGGAATTAAATAATAACAATGATGATAATAATCTTGATTATGTTTATAGACCTTCGAAAGAACATCCAAATTCTAAACTTCCAAACAAAGCCCCACGGCCACGAAGAAAAAGAAACTTCCGTGCCAGAAAACCACATTTCAAACGAAATGAAGATGTCCAAAGTGAAGTCCAAACTTCAAGAAACACTTTTTCTGATCATGCTGATGAATTTATAAGAGGTCAATACAGATTTGAATCTGAGCGAGGTCGTCAAAAGGTGGAAAGAATAAATGTGCCGAACAGACACGCAAGAAGTGCGGATCTTGTGGTAAAACATACCGTTGAAGTTGTTCACGTGAATCAATCAACAAGAAGAAATGGCCTAGGTAGACGTTTAAATCATTTAAATTTCCATCCAGGGGATGAATCGAAATCTTCATCTGATGGATGCGAAGCCGAAACTTCGTCTGAAAATTCTTATTTAGCAGACGCAGCAGTGGGACAGACAGCTGTGAAAAAAGTGCAGCCAAATGAAACACCAGATATAAGTGATAATAAAATTAAATTAAATCAGTATTCGTTAAATGATCGGTTTTATTATCCTACTGCAAATAAATCCAAAGTAAATTGTGCTGTGGAAAGGGAGTGTGGATGGAATTTACAAAGTAATTGTGCTGGTGTGGCTGTTTCAGGATCCTCAGTAAAATATAAAACCCGATATGAAAGTCACGAAAGCTCTCCTAAAGTATTAAATAGAGAAGAATTACAAAGACAAAAGTCTGTTTTAATACATTTCGGAGAAGAGATATCAGATTCCATTGTAGGATGTTATACGGCGATGAATATGTTTTTATCATTTTACAATGAATGGAAAAATATGAGAATTAAGGCAATACAGTTACTGGAAAACATATCAGACAAGATTTCAAAAACAACTAATCAAAGAAGTAAAACAAAAAACGTAATCGAGATGATTGGCAATGGTGGAAAAATCATTTCAGCCTTTCCAGATGTCCGTACAGTTATGATTGGTAGAATAGTAACAGCTTTGAGTGACTTTTTTGCAAAACTATTCGGCTCATCACCAACTTTAAAGCAGTCTGGCATGAACGAATTCGAACTCGTGTTGTGTCTACAGCAAGACATCGACGCCACTTCAGACATGAACATTTACGGCATCCAATGCGATCAGAACTTTCAAGAAACCTGCGCAATCATTGAAGATTTCCACAACGCTATCCAGGGATGGTGTTTCGAAGACATCGCTCAAGGACTAGAGGCCGAATTCCTGAAAGACATTTCAACAATGAATCCGAAACACCACGTAGTATATTACAGAAGGATGTATACGTGGCTTCGAAGGTTAGCAGAAAGACCGTCTACAGACCTCAGCAGGGCTTTTACGAGGGGTTTCAAGGATTTTCCTGATGCCGTCGACACAACGAACTTGCTACACTGGAGGTTTCATGTTCAAGGAATCGACCAGACTGTCAGCCTGAGAAGCTGGGAAGAAATTCGAGGACTACTACAGAACGGGGATTCAGTCAAAATTGAAGATATATTGAGTAAAATTCAAAATAGTACTCTTGTACTGATAAAAGAACGCAGTGTAGTAGAAAAAGATGTAATGCAGCTTTTAGATACTGAGGGAACATTATGTTTAGAAAAGCTAAAGATACTATAACGTTATGATTATACTTAACCATATTTTTATATATTTTAAGTATCTATCCGAAGTAACAGTTATATTAAATTAGTTCAAATATATTAATCAAGCTAATGAGTTACATTAATTAACATTGTATTCCTGTTTGTTTAAATGGCTTTTTATATAGCTCTATTTACAAGTTAAATTGTTTTGGCATATATATACAGTAACGTTAAAATGTTCGTATAATATAGATGAATGTGATGACGTGTTTTTTTAGTGCTCTTATGGTGGAACTAAGTTCTATGTGACGTTCTGGTGTGTGTGTATCAAAAATGTAGAAATTAGTTAAATGTTGGGTGTGAATACTTTTTTTAATTTTTTTTTTTTTGAAATGAAAGCACTTTTGATAACGAAATATTCAAATTGTACTTTATTTATGATCTATGAATTTGTATAAAAATATGTTTTCTATGTATTCTGAACTGAACTGTGGACTGCAAAATAGTTTTCTTTTTTTTATATTATATAGTTCACTTCAATTTTTTAACTCTAATTGTATGTGTTCGTTTTAAATATTTGGCAATATACATGTTCTTTTTTTAATTGTAATTAATACAATAAAGATTATTATGGATTATAAATTGGTATTTGTTGTTCAAGGATATGATAAATGTGAAATCATTTCTTAAAACATTTTTGAAACAATATGACAACAATAACTCTTTTTATACACAAATGCCAACCATTATAGCTTTTGTGCCATGTTGCACTAAGAAAGAGTCTCAGAAGAAGAAAAAAAATACTCTAAACAATATTGCCTTTGAAAAACATAATAATCCTTTATGAAAGATATGACATGGTTATTTCTTACGCTTTTTGAAGGGATTTGATATTCATTTAACTTACTGAATTTTGTTTTCGTGTAGCGTCTACCATTAGGATTCATTCATAGAGGTAGGAAAGAGAAGGAAAGATAATAGAGGAGGTCCATGTATATGCGCAGTAGCGCACAAATGAAGCAGGCTAGAGCGGTGCATCTTGGGATACCTCAGTGCCAGTTTCGGTCACTCACTATGTTATGCGCAGTAGCTCAAAACACCGCTAGAGCGGTGCATCTTGGGATACCTCAGTGCCAGTATGTGGTGCGCAGTAGCTCGAAAAACCTGACAGCACTGCTTTAAACCATTTGAACTCATAGACCCCTCTACCTCTCCTTCCTAACTCTATGGATTCATTCACTTTAGCTATATAAGTTGCTTTGCTGTTATGAAGTAATTGTCGCAGTAAAAACCGCATTAGGTACAAGTTACCGATTTTAACGAGCAGCTTTCCGCCATAATTGGATATCATTCACTTACTCTGTACAAGTTGTTTTGTTACTGTAACACATTTATCGCAGTGAAAACCATATTTAGTAAAAATTACCGATTTTGTGGCTTTCTGCCATCATTGGAACTCATTATCACTTACCCTGTAGAAGTTGTTTTGTTATTATAATACCTTTATCGCAGTAAAAACGACATTTAGTAAAAGTTACTGATTTTAGTTACCAAAAAGTTACCCTTTTCGCCACGATATTTAACGAATTTTTAGATTTTATGACTCTTTATCATCAAATAATAAGATCTGAAAAGTTCTGAGGTCTAAAGTATAAACGTTCCCCCTTAAACACTCTCTGAAATATTTCCTGAAATACGTACACCGATTCCCCCAGCCACGGCAAGTCAATTCCATTCTACAAGGGGCTATTAATATTGCACTAACTTTTTGAATTTTAGTAGTTTATCTAGACAAGCAAAGTTTATTTAAATACTCTTTTTTTAGTATGTCATTGTTTTTCCCCAAGTCATTTTTTAAAAATAAACTAGTTGACAGTTGTCACTTCTTGTCCGTAAAAGTAACGAAAGCAGGGTTCGGAGTTAATATAACCGAGCTGTTTTATTAATTATTCTGGACACTAATACTTCTTTGTTTAATGTAATTTTAATTATGTTTTTAAATTACTTTTAATACACATTTTTAATAATGAACAAATTAATTAAAAATAATGATTTAATGGGAATGTTTCTTATGATGCCACGCTCTCCATACTGCGATTTCATTGGTTGTTTTGTTTTCTTTGACAAAGTTTTGAAACAAGCCTATTAGGTTTTTTAAACGTCACGCGCTCCGAACTGCCATTTCATTTGTTGTTGTGTTTTCTTTGTGTTCTTTGCTTTCTTTGTGTTCTTACAAAGTGTTGAAACAAGCCCCCCATTTAATAATAAAATTACCAGTTCATAATTAAAAAGTTACATTAAAATAATTTTTAAAAATTTAAAATATAAGTAAGTCATAAAATTGTACAGGTTTTTTATTAATCATTTAAAAAAAATGACACAAATTTAACAAAATGTGTATTAATTGACCTGTAGCACATGACGTAGGCGTCCTTCAAGGAAGCTAAGAATGCTGGGAAATATGACGTAGGCGTCCTTCAAGGAAGATGCATGCTGGGAAATATGACGATTTTCCGGTCTGGCAAAGAGCAAAACACTTCTGCGCATGCTCTACTGCTCAGTCGAGCATGACTGAAGCGAATCGTGAAAGAGCACAGTTTGCCGTATTTGGCTTCGTATCTTTTTTTTGGCAGTTAGTTTTTTTATTGGGTTTGTTGACATTATACAGAGTTTTAAAAACACTCATTGTTTTAATTACTTTGTCCCAATATGATAAATGTCCCATGTATATTAGGGTCTTATTGCTTCCCAACAGCTCTTTTAAACATAAATGTATTAATGAATGATCCCCATTATCTACAAGATTCTGCTTGACCAATATATTGTATTAATAGTTATATAAAACTCTGAGCAAGAGAACTCAATCCCCATATTTCCAATTCCACTGTTATGGTAACGTAAGAGCTCTCTGACTTTTAATTCTCTAATTTGTCAATCTGATAAGTATTTAGTGAACCTGCTAAATAATGTACTTAATTCTCAATGAGTAAATATGTGCATTGCTTCATTTTTACTGTCACACATGAACATTCAAATTCTTAAGTTTGAATTTTTTCTGTATTATTGCCTTTTCAAATATTTTCTCTTTCCATTGATATTCTAAACCTACAACAGCAATGAAACAAAAAAGGCTTTTCAATTTAATATATAAAAATTGCTTTAGAATTTTACACATCAATAAGTTTTGAGCATTATATGTTACGTTACTTAAAAAACAAACAAATTGAATTCATAATAAGATTTTTTTTTTATTCACAATAAAGAGAGGTTTAGAAAATGATAAGCTACAAGACTAGCTGGGTTTGTTTGCAGTGAATTTAATTTCTTTCTAAAATTTTACTCTGATAAATGTTATTACATCTTATTTCTGATTGACATGCAAAAGTATGCACTATTAGCCAACATTTGGTTATAAGGCTCCAGCATAGGTACTTATCCATATGATGCAGTTCTTGGGAAGATAACTAAATGGCTTGCAAAATTAAACAATACAGATTACTAAAATTTTATACTAAAGAGTTTACTTTTTTAAACCAAAAGAAAAAATAACTTATGGAGAGTTACAAGAAAGGCTTTGTATTAAAACCTGACCCCCCTTAAAAAAAACCCATTCAAGAAATTTGGTGAAACTATTTTATTGTACATCTGTTTCCCTGTGTCTAATCCACGGGACTTAATCCAAACATAGGTGAATAATGTTGGTCTTTTTCAAGGTCGCAGCTTCTAGTGTTCGGCTGATGCAGGGAACTAAAAATACACTTGTGAATGAATGCTATATAATTGATTTAACTAGCATCCAGACACAAACCATATTTAGTATTTGCCTAAATGAAGGAGAAAAAAATTTACATTATTATTTACCACTACATCATGAAAGAAATATAAACATATGGAGTTACACATTGAAAATTTAAACATATGCTAACAAAACCTATATAATTTAGTATTGGACGTCGTATTTTCTTTCTAAAATTTTTTACTACAATAAATGATGCATTTATAATGTATAATTAACATACAAAAGAATGTACTTTTAAGTGGGTGACCATATATTTTCTACATCAATGCAGTACAGTGTTGAAGAAGCAAAACAATAAAACAAACTTATTCATGTTTATTTTATAGTATTGTTTCAGTCAGTCTTGTAATCGACTCAACTCTTGTAATATGGTGCAAACCACTTAAACGGTTCAGAACTATAAAAATTTAAAACAAATACTTATTTTTAGGTTACGATATTATGAAGCTCTTGCCTGCCATGTATGACTAACTACTGATTGAGAGTATATGTAGAGAGTCGCTTTATTCTGGTTTGGTTAAGAGTTGTCGGTAAAGAAAATTTTATACTTATGGTTCTAATGGAGAAATTTTAATCACCACACAAAAATGCAGGACATTATGCAGTATAAATACAAAAAAACAGGACATTTTACATATTTTAAAGACTCTTTGAAATCGGCAGCACAAAAGCCTAAAAGGCAGTACTGTACTGCGAAATGCAGTAAGTCTGGTCTGACATTTGATTATCAGGTTTTAGATTAGAAGCTATATCCCGTTGGTACGGCTATGGTAAAGAAAAGTAGCAACTAAAAGGACCAAAATAATGAACCGTTATGGCTTATTAAACATTTACTCTGAATACTTCACTTAATAAAAAAAAAATGTGCTTCATGGAAAAACAATTACATTCGCGACCGACGGACGTACTAACTTGCTTCTTGCATTTTTAACAGGAACGCGTGATAATTATAAAAGATTTTAAACAACAATATAAATTAATCAATTGAGTATTCATAGTTTACAATTTTACAATAATTTTAAAATTAGTATTAAAAAATAATAATAACTTACCAGTTTTAAAAGTTTATGCCAGCCACGCACAAACATATGGTTGTTTACTTTAAACTTTAATGAATAAAAATCGCCAACAAATAGCATCGCCAAAAGGAATAGGTTGCTGGAATAATGAATATGGTAGTTCTCTCAAGCATGCGCAGAAGAGTTTTGCTTTGCCAGGCCGGAAAAATCTCCCATGTCAGTTTCGGAAAACTATCCAATTTTAGGGTTTTCCGATCCCCAGTCTATGAATCTTCACCGTTTAACTGTAGAATTTTATTCATGTACCTTTTCTTCAACACAAAATAAAGCTAAGACATTATAAAAAGCCTAAACATAAGCCGAAAACCATAAAATTAGCACTATCCGAGTGTAACGCTATGCAACTACTGCATTGTTGGTCCTTCAAGGAGTTGCTAAGGCCCGTTGCTAGGGCCCTGAGGGGAAATTACGAAGTGTGCTACAGCTTGCAAATAGACAGCAAAATGTTTATTTTATTCTGTTGCCATTACCTTCAGAAACTAATTTCATTATTTGAAAAATAATTGACATGTTTCAAGTGACGTAATTCCGCCAGTCTCCATTCCCGGATTTTATTGTGGGTTTATTTGATGTGATTTTTTCATTGATTTTTCTGTTGACTGCATGTATGCATATTTAAGCAATAAATGTATAGTTAAGCTATTACTGAACTATGATGGTTAATAAAGGCCATCGCACTAGAGCTGCATATTAATGTTTTATGTATTTATTTTTTCGCCAAATACGTTGCCAAACTCGCCAAATTATTAACTAAAACTCGCTAAATGGGCAATTTCTTTTATAAATAATTTATAATCTGGTCGGTTGTTCGAAGGTCATTGTTTTAGAGCTGTATAATGGGTGTGTTTGTAGCTATATATATTTTCTTGCTAAATTATTTCCCAAAACGCGCCAAATGAGCTAAAAGGTTTTATGTATTAATGAGGGAATTGTGATGACATTTATGAGTGCATTTTATAGCGTATTTTTCATTTTGGAATTTTAAGGCAATGAAACGGGATTTTATACTTTATAACGAGCGGGAACAATAACATAAGTTTATGATCCTATAACAGGTTATATGGTACACATATTTGGAACGATTTGATAACTTTTAATCCATGCGAAGAACGGGTATAAATTTGCTAGCGTTATTATTGTATTTATTTTCATTCAATTATTATTGTATTTATTTTCATTCAATTATTGTACATATCTGCATTGATTTAGTACTGTATACATATGCATTGAATTCTTAATTTTTCAGCATTTGTATTGAATTATGGTAGAAATTTTTACTGCTTATATTGTATTTATATCTATAAAGTGTCCAAAAAAAGTTACTTAATTTATTATAGAACTCCCTTGAATTGCGTTAAAATAAATGTTTGAGACCCTTTTAAGATTTAGTTGTTTTTTCCATTTTTAATTCTTACTGATTATTTTTTACTTAAATATGTATTCTTTTTAATTTGAGCTTCTTATCAAAGGTATTTTTGAAATTAATATTAATCACTACTATATCCAAGTTGGGTAATTAAATGGAAAATTACTGGGTAATCTTCATATCTTATGTAACTAAAATGAAAGAAAAAAAATAGTTAAATTGACTGTTAAATTATTTTTCCACCTCTACCCGTGCAACGTCGGGTATAACAGCTAGTATTCCTCTATATCATCATTTCTTACCATTTGTAAACATCAATTAAATTAAATTCGAAAACGTAATTAAAATCTAGTTGAGGAAATATGATCCACCATAAACTTCGGTATCGTTCGACCGCTCGCGACTGACGAGCACGCACTTTAGCTGATACGCATTTACGTTGAGACTAGCTCTCGGCTGATTTTTGCAATCAAGTTTCGAATTTTGTCGGCGGCATAGTTTACTAGCTGCCGGGCGATTGGCTTGATTTGCCGCTACTGTATTGCCGAGTCATTCATTTGAAACGTGGTTTGCCGAGGCACTCCATACGCTCTTGTTTGACCGTGCTTTACCGATCTGACTTGATCTTTCCTCGCGGAAATTTCAATCACTGCTCCTGACAGATTTTCCTTGCGGAAATTCTGCAGCCGTCCTGATCAGTGCCCTTGTGGCCCTTACACAGTGACGCCGCCGCACTTGCCGCGGTCGGGTTTTCATTTTTGTCGCCATTTTCTAACAGGCAGGGGAGTTTACTCCGACTGTTTCTTTTTGTTTTCCTTTGACTTACCAAGCTTTTCTAGGCGCGCCTAGTATAAGCAAGTGTATAGTTCATTGCCTGTCTTTTCCTTCTTCCGATAG
>CM033273.1:22167229-22377229 GCA_019343175.1 Oedothorax gibbosus
TGGAACAAATATGAAAAAACTGAGCCTCAGGTGCACACGTTGGTATTAAAGGGAATCTATCTAAAAAATTTCGAATTTCTGAGGGCAGTATAAGTAGGTCTTTTACGATCCACAGACAAACAGACAGACTCTTTCTTTTATTATTATAGATAAAAGCTATTTGATGTAAAGTACCACTTTCTACGCATGAAAATAATTTTTGTTTATATTTTTTAAATGCATCAAAATGGTAACCTTATTCTATAAAGATAATAAGCTACTTTTAATTTATTTTTACTACTGTTGTTTCCTATATCTACACTTGTTGTGCCCCTTTTTCCTTTTGATTAAAAAAAGTCAAAATAAAATAAAATTTGTTCGAATTGTACACAAATCAAGTTTTCTATAAGTATTAAAGAGGTGAGAAAAAAGTAGTATGTATACGTTATGAACAAAAAAAAGTTCATAAAGAACTAAAATAGCCTACTTTCCTGTTACTTAAATACTTACTGAAGTTTTGAAGGGAAGAAAACTAGGTTCCTAACAGTGAATATCATCAACAGCCGTTTCTACACTAGATTTATACACATTATAAAAAAAATCGAAACCCAGCATCCAGCTATAATTTAAACTTCTAAAAGCCAAAATCAACTATTTTCCTTAATATTCTTTCGCAAATTAACCTAATATTATTTATCGTCTGCTCGATTTATTTGTAGTTCGAAGAATAATTAAATATTTATTAATAACAAAAGTAATGAAACTACTCCAAACTGCATTAAAAAAATAAAAAATGTAAATTAAAACTTAAAAAAAATGTAAGCAAAAATATGCCTTGCCGCTTTCTTGGTAAACAATTAATGAACAATCAAAGAATCAAATTGTGCTACATTTTATGACGTCATTCCAAACTGATTCATGAAAATATTATTTTGCTTCAAATATGTTTAAATACATAATGTTTCTCATGCCATTGTTGATTTGGCAACAGTGATTTAAATGACTCAAAATTGAATTTCAATGCTTATTCAATGGGAAATTCGCCGACAAATTGTAGATTTATGTCCGTCCGGACGTACAGACAGACGGACAAAAGGTATGCAAGTTGGGTATCTGAGCTCAAGCTTTCTAACAAAAAAAGAATTTTTAAGATCCGATGGATAGAACCGATTTGGGAAGGGGGGTACGGACAGACAGACATACGAACAGACAGACGGACATCGACCGCATTTCAATACCTACAGTGATTTAAATGACTCAAAATTGAATTTAAATGCTAATTCAATGGGAAATTCGCCGACAGATAGTAGATTTATGTCCGTCCGGACGTACAGACAGACGGACAAAAAGTATGAAAGTTGGGTATCTGAGGTCATAGCTTTATAACAAAAAAAGAATTTTTAGATTCGATAGATAGAACCGATTTTGGAAGGAGGGTACGGACAGACGGACAGACAGACGGACATCGACCGCATATCAATACCTACTTTTTAATTTTTTTAATTCTTTCGAATTAAAAAAAGAAAAATAGGCTAAAAATTTTGGTGCTAGTCAAACCAACTTTGAGATTAAAATGAAATGGAATTGTTTATTTTATAATTTAACATGAGATCACGTAAAAAAAGAACAAAATTTAAAAGATGAACATACCATTTCTTAAGCTTTTTATTCAATATACTTTTTTGAGAACATGAGTTTAAAAATGGTACTTAAAATTTGAGAAGTTATTGTAAAAAATATATATACCTCTTTTAACTGAAGTATCCAGAAAAATTGAAATTGATTTTAAAAAGAAAACGTAACTTAAATCTAAAGCCGATTTACTGAAACTATACTTAAAGATTTATATTAACATAGTAGTGATTTTTTTAAGTATCGATTCCAATCGAATTAGTAGCTACTTTAAGTGATCTTGACGTGAAAAAAGAATGCAAGTTTGTATAACACAACTTATTTGCATAATGTTATGCTTTTAATTAATTTTAAGTTTAAAACCTGGCAAAGTATTTTAAGTTCCAATTATTTTTTTTACCGCAATATACTATTATCAATCTCACAGATACTTTAAAATAGGCAACTAATTTAAATTAAATCTTAATTCAGTACATGAAGGCTTAAATACTTACCAGATTCATCTTCCACAATTTGGTGAGAGCTCAAGAAGACAAAGGTGCAAGAGCGGTGAATGTGGTGACAACCGTTAATCCGTCCTCTTTTATATGCGGACTAAAAATGACACGGTGCCCAGAGGATGATTTACGCCTGTCTTCGCGATGACAGGGGTCGCACGTCGCCGCGAAAAAATGTTTGGGGCAAGGACGTCTCTTGTTCGAATGGCGGTCAGGTGTTGGCATACTGTTTTGGGCTCTTACTTTTCATAGATCTGTGGTAGATATCAGAATGAAAGGTCCATCAGAAACAAGAGTTTGGTAAGTTTTTGTTGTTTATTCTTGAAATGTGTATTTGATTTAGCATGGTTGGCGCAAACGTCAATTTTTTACTTTATAGTTAGAAAAAAATGCATATTTTCCGTAAAATGTATATAAAAACCTATGGATATATAATGTAAAGGCACAAAAAGATACATGAAGACTTAATAAATTCAAGTTGACATAGAATTACCTTATCAAAAACAATCGATTTGGTTAAGTTTTTTGTGGTTGACTTAATATAGGAAAGCAAATTAACTATAACATCGGTTCTTTTTTAATCCTTCATTATTTTAGATTTTGTTTTCCTTAAGTCTATAATCGTTATCAGAAAAAAATATATGGAATCAGAAGCTTTTCGTATATTTATTGAAAGTAAACAAAATTGCCGTAGAATATTTTTTTTCACCCTTTGCTAAAACTTATTGCTGTTTGTTAAGTTTTATTTTGATTCAGCCTGTAGATATCCATCTGAAATATTTTTTTGTCATAAACCAAAAGTAGGTTTTTAGGCTCCTTTTAGCTTTAAATATTTATAGAAACAATAAATTTACTATATCGTCATTTGGTGCAATTAGTTTCTAGTACCTGTATTAAGTCATACTAAGGTTTTTGAGAAGATTGCACACGCGCAAAGGGTAGCTGCCATAGAACATTTTTTTTAGTTTTAAAGATATTGACATTGTCTTTTAAATATATATTTAAATTTAAATGTGTGTATTGATTTATTTAACGGTAATTCAAAGTCGTGTAGTGTTGAACATCATAGTTTTAATTTGAACGAATTAAATAAAATGGAAAATTAGGCATTGAAATGATGAAGATGCCCGCCCATTAGTACACCCTTTCCAAAAGTGGTTCTATCCGTCAGAAAATTATTATTTTTTATGGGAAAGGTATGCCATCAGATATCTATATTTCATTTTTTTTCTGTCCTTCTGTCAGTACGTCCGGACGACATCTGTATACCTGTCTGTCGGCGAACTTCCCATTTAATTATCATTCGAATTTAAGTTAGTCACTTAATCTCTATCATCTTATCTCTGTTGCCACGCAAAAAATATCATGGGGCTTATAATATTATGATAGGGTGTTGACCAGTAGCGAGGGAGAGTGATTGGCATAACATAAAAATTTACGTAAAAATGCGAATTACCGCCATTAAGGGTATTAACTATACACACGTGCAACGCCATGTATATAAAGCTGGTAGACTAATAAAATACTAAGTGTGTTTGACAAAGCACATTATTTTTTTTAAAAAATAAAAATTGTTATCTTTGTTTTAAAACTAAATAGTTGGTAAGTGGCCCAGACCTTTCCGCCAAAAATCCAAACAAACAATATTCTATGTTTTGTTACTATAATCTTCGCCGTATCGAGGAGTCTGGTGCACGTTAAATGCTAAAAGTTTTATACAGGCTACTCTTATATTATCTTTGCAAAGTTGCATTGGTGCTGCCTTAGGTGTCAAGTCAACCTTGTCACTTGACTGCAGATCAATATTACAATCAAAAGTATCTGCGTTAAATACCTGCAACATGAAATTTAGGTATTCCAAAGCATCTAAAAGCAAAATCATTGCTCCTTACAATGAGAATTTTATTCCGCCAGATTGGCAGATTGAAATTCTTTCATGGAATTATTTTGAGTATATTTTTACCATACCAATAAGTATACCAGTACAGTATGGATTTCATATTTAGATATTTAACACTGGAAAAATTGAATAATTTTATGTGGTGAATAAATTATTTTCAAGGAAAAGAAAGAATACTTTAAATATGTAACTAATGTATAAGAAAATCAAAAATTCAAAATAGAAATTAATTTTTAAAAACTCTACTAAATGATAGCACTTAAATTATGTATTAAATGTTTATTGAAGCAACTTAAGTTGCAAATCAGGCCATAGAAATAATATTAAAAAATTAATTAAATTTAGAAAAAGTCTGAATATTTTAAAAGTACAATATTCATGCATTAATTGGTTAACAATAATATAGAAAATAACTTGCCTACCAGATGGCAGCACCCAGCACCAAAATACTTATGAAATATAAATTTAACCGTTAAAAATCAAGAAATTCTCACATTTGCTTCCAATTTAGACTATCTTAGTAAACGTTGCAGAATCCTTAAAAGCTTAAGCCATTTCAATTAAACAAAATATCTAGCTGGAATAAATATTTTTCTCATTTATATATATTACAAAAGTGCTCGTGAAACACAACACAAATATACTAAACCAGAAAGCAGGTAATTTAATAGTGACTAACGTTTAGATTCCATTAGATTTTAAAATAAATCAGCAATACAATTTTTAATAGCTAAATTGTAACTGCACTATGGCAGAGCCAAGCACTGAAACAGAAAGTCAGAATACTTCAAATAATAGTTATAAAGATCCAGATAAAGAAGATAAATCAAATAAGAAAATGGAAGAAGCTAGGGAAGAGGATAGTGAAGATGATCTGGAAGAAACAAAAGAAAAGTTTCTTGACACCAAGGAGAAATTGATCGAAGCAAACAAAGACATGACAAAAGTATATAATTATCTTTCTAACTACTTAAAAACCTTTAAAATATTTGGTGAGTAACCGAAAAGAAACGTCAGGAACCATTTTTTTTTATATTTCTAACCCCGGCAAAGGACAGTCAGTTTTCATTGTAACGCATGTTATTTATTTTTTAAAACTATAAACTTTAAATTTAGATGCAACTATGATATAATGGCTGGTCTGTTCATTGGCGACTTTCGTCAAGTTTGAAAATTTACAATTTAGCTTGAGCTATACCTATTGAGTTGTATGAAATATGAAGTGAAATGTTTACCACATTTCGACATTTTCGTTTGCTTGGCAACGTAACGTAAATCGCCAATTTGAGACCAGCCATTTTATCATGGCAGTTTCAAAATTTAATAAATGTTAAAAATAAAAGAATTGAGGAATCTTTTAAAACCATTATATACAACAAATAATTTTAATGAATAAAAAAACAAGTTTACAGTTTTGCCCATTTACTTATTCCTTAATAGATAGTTTTACCCCTGACAAAAATTAAATTCATTAATTAAGTACAATAATATACCTAAAATGGCACTATAAACAAAATTACAACCAAGGTTGGTTGGTTGGACATATATTTTCAGGCTTGTGTGCTTGGTTACAAAGACCCGCTTATAAATCTTCGTCAAGAAGGACGGACACGACATACACACACATACAAGACAGATGCTGCCATCTATCGCCACCTCCACAATTTTGACATGCCCTTGAAGGGGAGGGAAATAGTCTCCAGGGACCTGTACCCGTGGTAAACTGCGCAATGACCGACCACAGGACCTTCGGACCCAACAGATTTAACGAGCATGTACTCCGCATATACTCGGTGGGTCTTCAGAGGTGTCGAGACTAATTTACAAGCAAATATATCATTTTTTTTACATATCCCTGGGTCAAAATTATACCATTTCCATGATGTTTGTGACCATGAGAAAGTCCAAAAATAAAAGCGGGTCGTCGTTCATGTCCTTCCATGTCAAACCGAGGCAATGGAGTATGTGTTCAGGACTGGCTTGAGCACTTCCACGGCAGTTGGGGCAGTCCGGGAACATCTTGGTTCCGGCCTCAAACTTCAAACTCTTTGTGTGTCCCGTCCTGAATCTGGAGAGAGCAGTTTGGTCTTGCCTGCATAGTTGCAATTTAGAAATCTCGCCTGGTTTCTTAGTGCCATACCAAGAGTGCTGAGGGGGGCATTATATATCATTCTTGTAAAAGTATGTAGTTATAGTATAGTAATTTCTTTATGTCACTTATTTAATGCTGATAATGCTACACTGTTTGGTGACGTTTTTCATCACATCGGAACCTTTTGCATTAGGTGATTGGGCTCCTCACTTGACTGCGGTCCAAAAATACGAGTTCCATCATCAATAGCTATCAAGTAGCTCTAGTGCATCTTTAATTTAAACCAATTCTTAACTTCAGAATGTTATTTTTACTCCTGATTTTTCCAGCCTGGAAATCGGGAATATTTGAGTTTCTACATTAAACAAAGAGAATGGAAGCCAACGAAACCTCTTGGTCCAATAATGGCTCAGAATGTGGGACCTGGTCCTGCCAATGTTAATTTGCCTCCCGAAGTTGGTAAGCTTCTTCAAACATCTCTCATGATAGCAATAAAAATTATACTACCTCAAAGTACAAGTTAGCAATACGACAATGTTCATAAAACTTACGTATTTCTTGTTTAAGCACGATATTTTACTTGGTGAAGAAGGATCAGTAAATTTCCTTTTGCTTGCGAGCGTAAATCTTGCCAAATGGAAGTAACTGGCGGCAAAACACCGTATACTACAGTTAAAGGACAACATTTTACTTAGTTAAAATGACCTGTACAGCCAAAAAGTCCGAGGAATAATACCCCGTGTCGAAAGTCCCGACGCCGCGTACGATGTCGCAATTAAACGTTGCCCTAAGTGCCTACTCAGGTGTCGGTTCGTCACCTGACTGTGGTTCAAATTTCGATGCACGTCGCCAATAGCCCTCGTGTAGTCCTAGTACGACGGTAACTCAACCTAACCCAAAAATTATACTCAGTTAAAGGTTATCATTAGAAATATTGCATTTGGCGTCAGTTTTACATTTTTTTGGCGATTTTACTTACGCTCCTGCGAAATGGAAAAGTACATAATAATCTTGCTTTAAATTTCGTAGAATATATATTTGGTATTCGCCTAATGAAGGGCATAACGGATGGGGAAATTGCTCTGTCGATACAATGCTATTTCAGTGCTGTTAAACGCTTAATATTATACCTGTAAAGTTTCTTTAGTTATGTTAAGTCACTGGAAGAAGCTAAAAATTCGACGTGGAATTTTCTAAATGATTGACATTCTGAAATTTTTTCTACTGTTGAATCTAAGGTGAGAAAATCATGCAATTATTATACATATGTGTAACATTTTATGATTTTTAAACATATTTTTTTAAGGTATAACTAATCAACTGTTTTATGAATTATGATTCTTTGATTATTGTTGGCATTTGACAATAAGATATTAACGTTGGTGCGAAGATTTCATAACATGAACTAGTAATACTAATGCTGTTTGGGACTGAAACTGGATAGTAGAAAACTCAATAGCCCATATCAACTTCTTATTCTACTTTGACTAACTTATGGAGCTTTTCATTTTAAATGGCGCGCCATCTTCTGTCAATTCTTAAGAGACTTCTGATGGCAAAATAGAAGCTGGAAATATTAGATAAAAATGGGTTTAAAAAAAGAATTGCAAATTAATATGATTTATGAACATTTGAAAAAGAGCAAACCATGTTCAAATATCCCAAAATTATAAACTCATAAAAGTTTTTCATATTATATACAGAGAACCTAATAAAATCCATTCGTTTTATTTAATTAAATTATTTTTTAATATTACTACTACTACTCCTTGGCATTACAGCCCATGTTGGACTATGGCCTCACTAACAATTTTCCTCCAAAGCCTCCTGTCTCTAGCCTTTTGTTTCCAGTTTCGGACTTTTAGAATCTTAAGGTCTTTCTCCACCTCATCAAACCATCTCTTAGTTGGTCTTTCTCTTTTCCTTTGTCCCTGGCACTGCCCCTTGAATATTTTCTTAGTGCCTCTGTCTTCCTCCATTCTTTCCAGGTGTCCCAGCCATTGTATTCTTTTTGCCTTTACATAACTGATTATATCCTTTTCCTTAAATAGTCTTGAAATTTCGAAATTAAATCTCCTTCTCCAAAGATCTCCTTCCTTGACAGGTCCAAAAACAGTTATAAGAATTTTCCTTTCCCATGTAATCAGCATTTTTTCTTGTTTTTGCGTTAAAGTCCATGTCTCTGATCCATAGATAGCTGTTGGTCTGATTATAGTTTTATAAACCTGAAGCTTTGTCTTCCTCGTTATTGTTTTTGATGTTAGTAATTTTTTAAGTGCAAAAAAACTGCGATTTCCAGCATTAAGTCTTTGTTTAATCTCTGGCATAATATCATTGTCTTCGGTGACAACTGCACCCAAGTATTTAAACTCCTTCACTCTTTCAAATTTTGTCTCATTATTTATTTGTAGTTCTGTATTTGTATCAGTCCCCTTGCAATCCAATATCATGTATTTGGTCTTTCCAATGTTTATCTCTAAACCAAAATGGCTAGCTTCTTTGGTTAAATCTTCAAAAAGATCAACAAGTGCATATTTACTTCTTGCCATCAATACTACATCATCAGCAAAAGCTAGAGCTTGCTTCGTTCTATTAAAGATAGTACCACCTCTACTTGATACTGTGTTACGCATCACTTTTTCAAGACAAGCATTAAACAACCAGGTCGATAAAATATCACCCTGTCTCAATCCAGTCACAATTTCGAATTCCCTGGACATCTTGCCCTGTATCTTTACTTTAGCCCTAGTTGATGAAGTTGTCATTTTAACCAACCTGATCAATTTATGAGGAATATTAAACTCGTTCAAAGTCTTTAGCATCAATTCTCTATTTATTGAATCATACGCTTGCTTAAAGTCAACATAGAGCTGGTAGACATTCACATTCATTTCCTTGAACTTTTCCAATATATTTCTTATGCTGAATATCTGGTCTATGGTTGATCTATTCTGTCTAAAACCGCATTGATAGTCTCCGATTTCTCTCTCTATCAATGGTTTAAGTCTTGCAGCTGTAACTTTTGTCAATACTTTGTATGTCAGGTTAAGCAGGGAAATCCCTCTATAGTTGTTGCATTCTAGTATGTTTCCTTTTTTAAAAATTGGGTGTATCACTGCACTGTTCCATTCGTTTGGCATTTGCTTTCTCCCAGACTTCATTTACCAGGTCATACACCATTTTGTATAGCTTCTCACTGCCATATTTTAATAATTCTGAGCAAATTAAATCTTCTCCATGAGCTTTTCCGTTACGTAACTTTTTAATTGCTTCTTTAACTTCATTGATCTCCAACGGTTCACAATCATTCACTGATGTGAATAGCTCACCCTCTGTTTGTCCAATTACTTCATTTCTGTTGAGTAGGTTTTCAAAATGTTCCGCCCATGTCTCCAAAATTTCATTATCCTTTCCAACCAAGTTTCCATTTTTTCCACGACAAATTGTGGTACGCGGTTGGTACCTTCTTCTTATAGAAGTAAGTCTTGCATACATTCCACGGATGTCCCCTATCGCAGATAGGTCCTCCACTTCCTGTATCTTTTCTTTTTCCAGCGCCCTTTTCTTGGTACAGCTGGGGGAAAAAAAACGATCCACCCTTCGTTTTTCGGCTGCTATTGATCAAGGAATTTTGTGAAAGGTGTCATTTTTCAGGAAATAGCGTAAGGAATTCAGAACTGGCAACCAAAATTGTATAAGGGGTCGTCTACATATTAAAATGAGTACCAACTTTGAAAATTCCAATGGCAACACCCAATTTTTTTATATAAAAATGTTTATCATCTTCAAAATACCCCAGATCCAAAAAAAAATTTATTAATTTGCATTATTTGTTGAGATATAAGCATTCGAAGTTGAAGGCCCATAATGTTAAAAAAGTTTCACAAACTTTTATTTATACCTCCACAAATAAAATGAATTAAACCAACAATTTTTTTTTCATTACATACTTCATAATCTTCCAAAAACAAATCACACAAGTTTTTTCATCAATTTTTAATTTTTATTATTTTTTTATTTAAATTTAAATAAGAAAAAATAAATTATGAATAGCAACCCCAAATTTTTGTTACATAAATCGATAAAGTAGATCAAGTAGAACCAAAATCCCGAATTTTTTAATTCAACAACAATTATTTGCCGAGTTATTGTAAAAATACTGAAAAAAAACGAATTTTAGGGACCGTGTAAAAAATTACTTAGCAAATTGGATCCTAATTTGCATTATCGTTTGGTGGTTGAAAAGCGTTTTTGGTAAATGTTTATTCAAATTATTGATGTCTGTCAAATGTCTAAAAATCTTTTCTTGTTTCAAGTGCATACAATGTATTTTGTTTGTATTAATTAACATTAAATTATATCGATTACTATGTTTTTGAATGTATGTTATTTCCAATATTATTTATAATTATTTTATTATAAAATTTCCAATAATATGTTATTTCCTCGATTTTTTTTAATTATTAGAGATTACTTATTTATTTAGTTATTTAGTCAGTTAGTTATTTAGTCAGTTAGTCAGTCCGTTAGTTAGTCAGTCAGTCGGTTAGTTAGTTAGTCAGTCGGTTAGTTAGTCGGTCAGTTAATTAGTCAGTCCGTTAGTTAGTCAGTCCGTAAGTTAGTCAGTCCGTAAGTTAGTCAGTCCGTAAGTTAGTCAGTCAGTAAGTTAGTCAGTCAGCAAGTTAGTCAGTCAGTAAGTTAGTCAGTCAGTCAGTCAGTCAGTCAGTCAGTTAGTCAGTCAGTTAGTCAGTCAGTTAGTCAGTCAGTTAGTCAGTCAGTTAGTCAGTTAGTCCGTTAGTTAGCCAGTCAGTCAATTAGTTAGTCAGTGAGTCAGTCAGTTCACTGACTAACTAATTGAAAGTCAGTTAGACTAAGTTAGTCAGTCTGGACTAACTAAAGGAGTGACTAACTAACGGAGTAATTAATTGACTGACTGACTAACTAACTGACTGACTGACTTACTAACTAACAGACTGACTAACTGACTAACTAACTGACTGACTAACGGACTAACTAACGGACTGACTGACTGACTAACTAACTGACTGATTAACTAACTGACTGATTAACTGACTAACTGACTGACTAACTACCTGACTGACTGAATAACTTACTGACTGACTAACTTACTGACTGACTGACTAACTAACTGACTGGCTAACTAACTGACTAACTAACTGATTAAATAACTGACTAAATAACTAAATAAATAAATAATCTCTAATATTTAAAAAAAATCGAGAAATGGACAAAAATCTGTTTTCGGGATTTTGACTCATTCGGGATTTCGGCTTGTCGGAATTTTGGTTTGTCGGGATTTCGGCTGTCGGGATATGTCCCAGACCCAGTTTGCCGAATTTTAAACCAACCTTTTGTAACAATATGAATGAAACAAAAATTTGCATAAAATGTAAAACATAAATGTAATAATTATGTTTGTCTATCTGATTGTAACTAATCGCATTTGAAAATCTGTTCGTTTTAAATAATCGTATATGTGACTTAATTTAAAATTAAAACTTTTTCTCGTCTACCCTTTATTTTATTTCTGAATTTTAAAATCCAAAATTAAAAAAAAGGTAAAAACATAAAAAAATCACAATATTAGAGAAGAAGGTTTAATTCTAGCATCTTTTGGCGAGATTATGGTAACCCTTTTGCTAGATTGTCTTTTCGAAAAAACACCCTAAATATTACCTTTATCAATTTGGAGATTTCCCCCCAAACGAATTGAAAATTAATGCTTTAATATCTCAGCAAATAATGCAAAATGAATAATTCTTTTTTATACCTGGAGTATTTTGAAGTTGCTGAATATTTTTATGTAAAAAAAATTGGGTGTTGCCATTGGAATTTTCAAAGTTAATACTCATTTTAGTATGTAGGCGACCCCTTATACAATTTTGGTTGCCAGTTCTTAATTCCTTACGCTATTTCCTGAAAAATGACACCTTGCACAAAATTCCTTGACCAATAGCAGCCGAAATATGAAGGGTGGATCGTTTTTTTTTTCCCCAGCTCTACGAATAATTCTCTTAGCTAGTTTTCTCTTTTCCTTGTATACCTTTTCATTGTTTCTTGTATGACGGGTAATCAACCTTTCTCTCGCTTTATTCTTTTCTGCAACTGAGATTTCACACTCCTCATCAAACCATTCCTTCTCCTTTTCCCTTTTTTCTCTTCCCAAGGTTTCATCAGCAGAATTTATAATAATATTCTTGAACGTTTCCCACTTCTCTTCCACTGACAAATTTTCTGCATCATCCAGGTGTTCCTCCTCAATTTTCGCATCCAGTGCTTTCCTATAGCTATCTCCGATATCCTTATTCTTTAGTTTTTTAACGTAAAATTTTTCCTGCTTCTTACCCCTGATGTTGCGGGTCTTTGATATTCTCTGTCTGTATTTCATAACAACCAAAAAGTGATCACTGTCGCAATCCGCTCCCCTGTAGCTTCTGATATCCATAACATCCGAAGCATGTCTTTTATCAATTAAAATGTGGTCAATTTGGTTTTTCGTTCTACCGTCCGGGGAAATCCAGGTTTCTTTGTGAATCTTCTTATGATCAAAACATGTACTACTAATAATCATGTTGTTGCCAGTTGCAAAATCCACTGCTCGCATTCCATTTTCGTTGCTGGATTCATGCAAGCTAAACTGGCCTGTTGTTGGTCTAAACCAGGGTTCTCTGCCAATTTTAGCATTTAGGTCTCCCAACACTAACTTTACATCGTGTCTTGGTACCCTTGCAATTTCATTATTGAGATCCTCATAGAACTCATTCTTCTGTTCTTCTTCAGCATCTTCTATAGGCGCATGTATACTAAACAGGGTTATGTTGAAGAATTTAGCTCTCCATCTTAACGTACACATTCTTTCATTTACCGCTCGAAAATCAATTACTTCACTCTTTAATTCTCTTCTCACAATGAATCCCGTGCCATGAGAATTTCTAGTAGAGCTGGCACTGTTGAAAATAGTATATTTTCCTAGATCAGTAATATTGCTCTCTTTCCATCTAACCTCTTGGATTGCCAAGATATCTAATCTATATTTATCACACTGCCCCAGCAGTTGTTTCACTGCACCAGTTCGAAATAGACTCAACACATTCCATGTTCCAAATCTCAAATCTCTGGTCCGTTTCCGTAGTCCGTTTCCGTTATCCTTTACAGTAGTCCGGCTTTTTTGTATTGTTAGTGTTTTCGTAACAGCGGTTTTTTTCCGGGGTGGGGTTGTTAGCCCCGCGCCCAACCCCCAACCAGGAGGACCAGGGTGTTCCTCTTCGTCTGGTGTCTCCCCTCCGACCTGTCGGGCTTGGGTGACCCTGCCAGTAGCCTAAGCTACCGCCGGCATAGCTCTCGGGATCGACAACACACGCAAACCACACCACCAACGCTAAGGTGGGAACACCATCGGTGTGGATTTTTTAATATTAAAGCATACATTTTTGAGAATTTTTTCTTCATAAATTTAATTATTACTATATTTTCTGTACTTATTAGAATCTACACCTATCAGAATGCCTTTATTATTTTTAACTTAAATGTAAGCATTGCACCATCTAAGAAATGAGTTTATAAAAACCTACAAAATTTTATTTAGGTGACGTGGCGTGTGACCTAAGAAAGCGAAGAGCACCTACGTTTAAGTTTGGACGGCCTCCAAAAAATAAGTTAGTACTATCATATCTTTTTCTTCAAGTGCTAGATTAGAAACATTTTACTTTAGTTTTATTTGAAGAGTTTAACTATCGTGAAAAATTTCTTCTCCTACAAAAATGTGTAAGGTTCTTACAACATTTTTAAAATTAGTTATTGAAAATTATCGTACTATATAATATTTAATAAAACAAGTAGGCTTGTAATAGAATTTGTCACTTAAAACGCTTTCGCACAACACTTGTGCTCAATAGGAAACACACTATATTTATACATCCTTAGAAATTAATTCTCCAAATTGAGCCCTTAGCTAGTTACAATTTTAAACTTTTAAACACCAAAATTAACTATTTTCATTAATCTTCTTTCGTAGATCTAATTATTAATTAAATCTGTGAATACGTATACGTATATATAGTGTGTATCGTTTGCTAAATTTCTTTGAAGCTCGAAGAAAAACTATGTAACTTTTTGCTGTAAAAATGAAAGCGAAACTTATCATAATAGCATTTAACTTTATATTATTTTGGAAATTAAAAAATCCAAAGAGACATAATTTAATTTGAAAAATTAAAAACCCAGAAGTATTGTCATTTTATATTTAAATTATTAATTATTATTTTTAATTTTAAATATCGAAGTAAATATCATCGCTGATACATAGCCGTTAACTATAAAAGTTAATGAATATGTTTTTTTAACCATTAGCACATATAGATCTAGCCTGTTGACCACACATGTTGTGTGGAAGCGGGCTAAGTGACAGATTCCGTTGCAAACCTACTTGGTTTTTCTTACTAATTGTAGGAACAAAAGTCCTACACAAACATCTCTAACTGCCAAACTAGGCCCGAAGAAGTCTGGTCCAGGTCCCGCGGCCTACGACGTCCGGTGCATTACCAACAAGGGCCGGGAGATATGCCGGGCCCCGAAGGTCGGAGGCCGACCCAAGAGCCCGGCCCGCTTCAAGACACCGGGCCCCATGGCTTACTTTAGGGGCCGAGGAGATGGTGTGGTGTACCGGCACTCTCCGGCATTCAGCATGCGACAGCGCATCGAGTACAAAGGGACTGTGGAAACGCCAGGTAGGAGAGAAAGCTGTCGTGCGTAGCTAAACTGCAGTAACCATAGTAATGAACTGGACCAGTTTTGCTCCATAATAATCAGTCCAGTTCATGGTCCAAGTCATTAGACTAGATACTGCAGTTTACCAACCCACGCCTTGGCAGAAAAAGCATGCACTGTTAAAAATGGGTTGTCAAATTTGAGAATAATGTTCTCATTTTTTAGAACATCATTGGTTCATAACAGCTTGTCCTCAAATTTGAGTTCATGCATGTTACTATTTTTGATAACTTCATTAATTCATAATAGGTCCGAATACATTGTTGTCAAATGTAAGTTTATGCATGTTCTCATTTTTAAGAAGGATTGAGAAAAAAATTATCGAATAATAACAAGAGTCGTGCAAAGTGAGTGACAATCCTGCAGAAATGAAATAGCAGTAGATGACAGCACTGAAATACCAGTTCGGGAACGAGTGTATTTGGCCGACGCGACGAGTGGATTCAAACTCATGATGTGAGGATGAGGATCTACAAAAAAGCAGAGTATAATCCAACCGTCCATCCCGTCGGCAGAACTGAATTTATGTTAAGGCCATTTCTTGATTGATGATCCGCAACCAGAAATATTCAATTTTAAAAACCTAGTCCCTAGATTTCCGGCAACGGTCCGTGGCTTTCGGCATCCGGTGACTGACCAACAAGTACCGGGCCCCGATGATGGCCGAGTAGTTTGGACCATTACGCTAGCAGTCTGCGCGCTGTAACGGGTGCGTGTTCGATTCCCGCCTGGGTGTACTTCCTTTCTTTGTGACAGTAAAAAAATTGTTTCTGTGTCTGTCTTACTTGACGAAGGCTTATAAGCGGGTCTCTGATCAAGCACACAAGCCGGAATATATATGTACCTACCCTACCCTACCGGGCCCCAATGATTGAAGACCGCAGCTGGGTTCAGTACTCCGGGCGTCACGGCCCGGGGTACAAGGGGACTGTTTAAACGCCAGGTAGGAGAGAAAAATTCTGCACTAATGGGTTGTCGAATTTGATCATATTGAATCAACTGAAAGAAAAGTTTGTACGCAACTCACTTTCGAAAAGGCCAAAGCAAATGTAATTCCAGCAGGACCTAGACTGAAAACAATACATCTCGAGCTGTTGACACCCACGACTTGAAGCTTCCTCTTTAAAATTTTGTAAATTAAACCTACTTTCATATAATTAATTTTAACTTTTTATTTCGAAAGACCAGAAATATATTTAAGAATATTTGGTTCCATATTGAGGCTACTGGATCAATTTTAAAAAAAATTCGAACCAAAAAAACGCAGTTCTATTTTGCATATTTTGACATCTTTTCTTGAGTATTTTGACATCGTTTCGTATTTCAGACGGAGATAGATTTCAGACAGACAAACAAATAGATCCACATTCACACATTAATGGTGTACATTACGTAGCTCTGTACTCCGAGCTATACGCAAGCATGTAGTCGAATTGGTGTTGATAATGTCTAGTATGTTTGAAGTAATAAATGTAGAGGTTTCCATGTATTCGAAATTGAAATACTCCAAGCTTATCTAACAATTTCAAGAAAAAAAAGTGATTATCTATTAATATTTTAAGGTAACATTAATGATAATTACAACTTTTAATCATTACAAAGTCAATCTCCCTCATTACGAATAATAATAATGAAAAATCTTTCTTATAGATCCTGGATCTTATAATCTACCAGCGACCATTGGGTTAGGCAAGTCACCACTATACGCTGGTGGCCCAGCGTTTTCAATGGCCGGGAAACAGGAAACATCTTGGGAAAAGTCTATAGAAGTACGTTATACATTCATTTATTCAGATGTAATATTTTGATAGGGATTTAGTCTAACTGATGTTTTAAAAAACTGCGGGTTATTTTAAGGTTTCACTCTCAAAATGACCAATATAGATGAAAAGAAACTTTTCTTTTTGTGCAAGCTTTCTTTAACCAAATGTTTTCAACAACCAACGCATAGCAAGAAGTTGGCATTTAAAAATTTAATAAGTACAATATTCTTTGAAAATATTATTTTTGTATACCAAAACTAAAGTAATTCTAGGCAAAAAATGAAAACAAACCGTTGGAGCTGTTGGAGCATGACGTGAAACAACCCCGTTAATAAAAATTATTTGAAGTTTGATATAGGCTGTACAGAACTTGAAATATATTGTACTGGTTGGGATTAATTTTACGTAATGCTGTACAAATAGATATATTTTTTCTTTCTTATCTCTCTACTCTCTCTCTCTCTCTCTCTCTCTTTGTTCATATTCAATCGCCACAATTTATAAAAACAAAATGGTCGAATAAAATTGTATTTCAAATGAATTTTTATTATTTTATTTCTAATAATTTGTTGAGTTAAAACGTTGTTGTAAAACTACAGGGTGGCCCGGCTTAGAAGTAGGGATAATACAGGAAATGCTGCCAAGTCAAAAAAAAAAAACAATGCACAAATAGGTTTGCCATGTGAAGCCATCGATCGCTTCAGTATTAAGCCCAAACAGACGCTTGGCGAATTATTTGCCGGAAGCTATGCTATCTTCACAAGATCTAATCAACGCAAACTTACAAAGCTCGCACTAAGATCTGAACTCGTCAATAGTCCATGTGCACTTATGCACCTCTAGTCTAGTAACAACCAAATTAACCAATCGAAAAGTAGGTTTCCCAAGTGAAGCCAGCCCAGTCGGTTAGGCACTCGCCTAGCATGCGAAAGGTCCCAGGTTCGGGTCCGGGCATCGCCAAAATAACTGTAGACCTATAAACGGCCCGTGCAGCCAAAAATGCCCGACGAATAATACCCCGTGTAGAGGGAGTGCACGTTAAATATGCTTCAAAGTCCTAACGCTGTGTACGATGTCGCCCTTAACGGTTGCGTTGGGTGCCTACTCAACTACTCAGGTGTCGGCTCGTCACTTGACTGTGGTTCTAAAATACGACGCCGTCGCCAATAGCCCTCGTGTAGCTCTAGTGCGACGATAATTCAAACTAAAACTAAAACCAAGTGAAGCCATTAAACGCTTGAATAATTTATAAATTCGACCGGGAGGCTTTAAGGCTGCTTCAATAGTTTTCTCGCCAAGCATTTCCCTGCATTCGTAGCTTTATGCCGGGGCCACTTTTATTTGCGCCACCCTGTATATGGACGTATATCACCGAATTCGGCTGAATTGGAAATTATTCACATATAAATTTTTCGATTTACTGCTATTCTAATGGTTAGTCTTAAGTCTGACTGTTATAAACTTAATTGTTTTTTCTAGTACCCTGGCCCCGGAGATTACAGTTTAAAATTCCCGAATGCAACTAATCGAAAGGCCCCTGCTTACACCCTTGGGTCTAAATTTTCTTCTCAAGCTGTGGTGGTAGGTGAGAATCCAGGCCCTGCGTCCAATGACATACATTTGGTAAGAATGAAGATTAATAATTAAGAAGAAAATTATTTTAGTGAAAATATTACCCCCCCCCCCACCCACACCCACACACTCGGTTAAGTGTGTTTACAGATTACGGTAAAATAATATTTGTAATTTTCAATCACATGTGCTAATTAAATTTTTAAAAAAAATTATAAGTAGCTAAGTTGTTGTAACTACTTTGCCCATATATTTTTGTTTGAGTCCGTTCTATTCACTGTTAAAGTGTTGTATCGTTACTCAATAAAACTGGTAGCAGTTTATCTGCATCCAGCTATATGGAGTATAGTTACACCAATTATTTTCAATGTTGGTTTGGCAATAGCTACTCCCCTTTAATATTCAATAATAGCTCAATGTTTTAATGTTTAAAATATGATGAAACATAATTTATTGTTTATAAAAGAACAAACTTCATAATCGAAAAAAATATTTCACGATTGTGTTTTTATTTCTTACAAGCTTTAGATTAAGCAATTTTAATAATCCTATCCATCAACAAAGTCATCGCAGCCAAGAAAACCTGCACGTTACAGTGGATACCAGCTCATGTTAACATCCTTGGAAATGAAAAAGCCGATGAGCTTGCCAAAGAATCAAGAGCTTGCCCCCAATCATCTAACCTCATAACTCTCGTTGACGCCAATGCAGTTGCCAGCCGTAGACTTATCAAAAATAATTTTAAATATTCCATCCCTGCTCTAAATTGTAACCGTACAATATCTTCAATAATAGCCAGACTACGAACAAAACATTTAAAAGGAATGAAAATCTCAACGGAAGGACAAAGAAGCTTCTCCACAAACTGTCCTGGTGTCCAACTGTCCCCGCAGCATATATTTGGCTGCCCAGCAATTCAAGCCAGGCTCTTCAGGATTGGCTTTGAAGACTCAGAAATTTTAATTCTCTCCGAAGATGCAGAGGAAATAGCGAAAGCTGTCTACGACAGCTTCGGATCCATCTAGTTTTTGCACACAACATGGACACGACAACAACAACAACAACATTAAGCAATTTAAATAGTATTCATAAATACACTTTTAAAGTTATTTAAAAGTTCTTAGGAGTAAAAATAATTGCATATTTTTTAGTACTTAAGAAGATTCTTTTTATTTCTGGGTAATACTTATGGAAACTTTATTTTTTTAATTTTAATCACTTTTACAGAATAATGATCTTACTTTATTTTGTTCTAGGTAAAGTTCCATAAACCAGCGACTCCAAGATTTTCTTTCGGAATTCGTCACAGTCCTTACAAAAAATTACAAACCTTTGCACTGGGAGACTAAGCAATAAAATTTAACAAAGTAAACAATTGAAAAGAATAATTAAAACAAATAGTTTTGAGTAGTTTGTGTTTATTTGCATTATCTAAAATGTTTATTACACATAATGTCATTATATGAATGTAGATAATAGCGTCATGTTAATTATTAATAAAATTTAATAAAATTCTTTATAATTTAGCTTAAAATTAATTTGAATCTATAATTTTTACTATTAAAATACACATTTTATTACGCTGTATGTTGTTAAGGGCGAATGGGCGCGCTGGACCGCTGGTCTCCAAAGCAGCGCTGGACCGCGGGTCTCCAAAGCAAAGTGGATCAGTGTTAATCCAATAGCGAAAAATATTTTCTTTGCTACATTTTTCCGGTTGTAATGAATATTTTTACAAACGGATTTTTTTATGTGATAAATGTAGCTGACTTGCAGGTCCCGACAATCCCACTTTTAGCTTCCACACTACGTTTATAACGTAAAAAGTGGAAGGTTTTATAATCGTTCAGTCCGTCTGTCCGTCCGTCCGTCTGTCCGTCACCCACTGTCACAGAAAGAACAACAAGTCCCACAGACAAGTGGAATACGTCATTTTGAAGCAAAAAAACAGATTAGGCTACATTCCAAATTTTATTACAAAATTTAAATTAGAAGTTTATTTAAAATTTAAATAATTAAATTTTTTTATCGACATTGAAATAACATGCAATTTCCATTTTTATTCATATTTTCAATGTTGCCATCCACAAGTCCCACAGACAAGTGGGATACGTCATTTTGAAGCAAAAAAATCAGATTAGGCTACATTCCAAATTTCATTGAAAAATTTAAATTAGAAGTTTATTTAAAATTTAAATAACTAAAAATTTAATCTACATTGAAATAACATGCAAATTCCATTTTTATTCAATATTTTCACTGTTGCCATTTCGTTAAACGTACGAGAAACTTTATTTAAAATAAAAATAAACACTTTTGAAAGAATATTTATTTATGTGATATAATTCAGTTTGGATTGTTGTAATATCACAATAGAGTTCTTTTGATGGTTTATTATATATGCATGAAAAAAGATGCATAGAAATTGATTGGCATAAAAAAAATATGCAAAGTTTTGCTTTCATTTTTAAAGCATCAATTGCACTAATTATATATATTTTTTTCGAACTGTAAATTAATTTAACAAACGATAAATGACTGAATTTTCGAAAAAAATGTAAATGGTAAATTGTGACGACACAAAGATATTTATTAAAAAAGATTACATTATTATTCTTCGAACTTCAAACAAATTAAGCAAACGATAAAGTCTAATTATTAAATCTGAGAAAGAAGATTAATGAAAATAATTAATTTTATCGTTTAAATGTTTAATTACAACTAGCTAAAGGCTCTGTTTGCCGAATTTCTTTCTGAGGTGTATAAATAGTTTGTTTCATGTTGAGCACAAATGTTGTGTGGAAGCGGTTTAAGTGACAGATTCTGTAACAAACCTACTTGTTTGAAATTGGTTCGAAATTTGTTTTAAATTTTTAATAAATAATTTTACAAAAAGTATTGGAAGCAATTTTAAAAAGTGGGATTACAGAGACCTGTAAGTTATCTACATTTATTATTTAAAAAAACCGTTTATAAAAATATTCAATACAGCCAGAGAAATGTGGCAAAGAAATTAGTTTTTTTTCCATTTGATTAATACTGAGGCACTTGAGATTGGAGACCTGCGGTCCAGCGCGCATTCCCCCTTAACCCATTGACGACGAATTTGGGAATAGCATTATCACCTTCATTTCCGAATGAAAAGGTTAAGGGGAATCGGATGGTTTTATCTCGCCCATGTTAATTTACCTAACTTTAGGAACACTTTTCTCACGAACTATATGAGATATCATTATAAAAAAAATTATAGTTTGTTCCTTACATATAGCTCTTTGATTTAAACTGAGGATATTTCAAAATATTAAAAAATACTTTTAAAGTGATTTTTTTAAAAATTTATATTGAAAAACACAAAAAAAATTAGATTTAAAGTTATATAATTTTTTTTGAGCAGAGATATTTAAAATCCCTCCGTTTAAATCAAAGAGCAAATAATGGGGAAGAAATAACAAAAGAAAATATGTTGATATCTTTTATAGTTCCTGAGAAAAATGTTCCTAACTGTTGAAAAACCTTATATTTAAGGAAACGCAAAGGAAAAGTAAGGTTTAGGTAAGAACTATATTAAGAGTTTTTCACACACACACACACACACAAATGCTTATAAAAAGAAAACCACTAAACAGAAATCAATGACATTGGTCTTAAAATAAAGCTAAACATAAGCAAAATAAAAAAAAAAGAAAAAGAAAAAATCGACATTTTTGACCCAAACACCCATCCGACCCCCCGTAACTTTAAGTTTTTATAATTCGTTTTTTTTTCAGGTCCTACATAAATAGATGAGGAATATGGTCTTTATTTGTCTTATATTGAGTTTATTTAAATAAACTTAACAAAAAAAACCAATTTCTCGTGCCATAATTGTCTTGCCAATCGTCGTGACTGGATTAGTAAATTTCTATTTTTAACCGAGACAAAAATGTTTCTAAACTATAGGTAAACACTACATGCGGTCAATTAAGGCTACATTTTCTATTCATTACCTCGTACCATGATCCGCTATTGGAAATATTCATCATAGTGTTAAGATGGGACAGCGGACAGCGATTAAAACCTCAAAACTATCAATTAACATGTTAATTAGTTCCGAAATTGACCTGGTTCGATCGAAGAAGATCATCAAATATCAGTTTTCAGCCTTTGATTACAGGTGTCAGTCATTTATTTCTATAAGAAAAATGAAGTTGAACGAGGGTCAATACGATATAAGAGTTAACTTTTATACTTTTTTTTTTATAATTTTAACTTTTTTTCAAACTGTTCAAAAAGTTCTTTTAGTAGTTAATTTAATTTTAAAGACATTTTGCATTAAAAACAATGTTAAAGTAAACTGTTAACTACAAATAAGTGATACGGCCTTTTTGGCATTTATAGCCCAAAAAATGTGTTTTTTTAGATCTTAAGGCGTGTCTTTCAGTAACTATGAAACATAATTTTTTTAAAAATTACTTTGCAAAACATACTTTTTAGCATATATTTGTATGAAAAGTATGTTTAGATTAAGAATATACATGTAGGATTTTGCTCGGGTCGTAAGAGGTTAATTACTCTTCTCCAAAAATACTAATTTAATTTTTTCAATAAGTAGCCTTAAATACCTTAGCCTGTACCTTAAATAATAGTAAAAAATTAAGTCAAAAACAAATTTGGTATTTTGTAAGCTTAGGAATTATAACAATTCATTTTCAATTTGAAAGAAATTTCAGCGCAAGAGAAAATTAAGTATTTGCATGTAAGCACATGGGTTTAATTTGTAAGATTGTCATTTGAATTTCATTATTCAATTTTATGCATTTAATTAAAAACTTTACTTGATTTTTTGTGTATGATCAGATTTACTCAAGTCGATTCGAATTATATTTCTAAATTGAATTTATTTGGTGTTCCCAAATGGCAGGAAATGATGACATGGAGGTATATGTATGCATAAATAGGGAGTTTGTACTTCATAAAAAAAAATCCAACCATTGAAGGTGATGCATGTCTGATTCGTTCTCTATCGTTTGTAATGTATGGTACAGACCTGATACTTGGAAGTCCGGAAATTAATTGTGAGATGTGTGGCAAAGAGTCGGAAGAGATTTGCTACAATGTCCCATGACAGTAATAGCGATAACTATTCGGAACCTGCTAAATACTTCTCCGAAATGTTAACTATCTCTACATATAACAATTCTTGCGAATTAGCAGCAGCAAGTGAACTGTTAAACTATTTTCCTAATCCTAAATTGTATCCCGGGCCAGGATATTATATGGTTATGAAACTCAAAATTTTGACAGGGTCTACAGAAAATCCCTCAAACTCCTCAAAGGGCCTAAATCTAATGGAATATCCAATTTTTTAGAATTACGCTGATATCAAATAGTGAAGGATCATAACTTCCTGAGGGAGTGCTAAACAGTGTAGTGGGGGATTGATGGCATAAAATAAAAGTTTACATAAAATACAAATCACAGAGGCCTATAGGGGTACACCCATCCAATTCCGGGTATATAAAATATAGGTAAGACAATATATCGAAAGATAAATGGAAAACTAACATTCTTCTCATATGTCAGAAGCGTCACTTTTCCACATATGTAGCAATATGTGTATTAGTACAGCCACATTTTATTAGTGTATGATGCACGGTGGAAAATGTGTACAGTATAAAAGTGTCGGACAAAATAACCACACATAAATTGTTAGGAAGAGCGAAAAACGTTTATTAAAATTTTTTACATCAACATACCGCGTCTTTAGCGAGAGCGGAGACTGATCTCCCGTATTAACACTGCCTTATAAAAGTCTTCATAATCATAAGCATCCACAATCCACAGATTCTCCTATTTGTACTCCAGAAAGTGTCTTCAGATTCTCAAGAATTCTATTCGTCAGGTTCAGCTTAAAAGTGACGCATACCGTCCGGCACCAACCATACATATGCAAAATATCAAATTTGTATTTTTTTTTATTCAAGCCTATTGCATTGAAACAAGTAGGTTTGTAACAGACACTGTCATTTAGAACCACTTCCACACAAAATTTATGCGTCTAAAAAATCCAAACAAAGGATTTGGTTTTAAGTTTATGTTAAACTTTAAATGTCGTCGTTTCACACTATTTTTCATCGAAAATTCAAAAATTATTACTTATCTTTTTCTAAATTTATTTGTATTTCGAAGAATAAATACGTCTTATTGGTCACACTTACGAAGAAGTAAAACATTTCATATCAGCATATTACATTGAAACTATTTATCACCTTCCAAACATAACCGAACGAGTTGATTTTAAAGACTATTTAAAAATGAAAAATATACCAACGGATTAATTAGTATTAAGACGTTATTATTTATCAATAAATGATTAAATGCAAAAGAAAAATTACGTCTGCTTTTTTAAATATAATAGCTAGGCAAAAATAATTGAAAGATGGTAAAGGTAGTAAAAAAGTTTACGGTACATCATTCAGAAATGTATTTAGTAGTTATAGTGTTATAAATTCTTTTGAAAAAGATGAATCTGTATAACAGTTTGCAAATTACAAAATAAAAAATTTTACCAGTTAAAATTATTTTATGAAATAACAAATTTTTATGATAATTTTGCTGCATGTTAAAAGATATTAACGGCTCTAAAGTCGTTTATTTAGAGTTACCAAATAATAATTAAATTCCTAGTTTATAAAAAATAGTTTATGTGAAATGGTCATGAGCTATGATTTTTGTTTTGATTTTGCTTATTATCAAAGTTTTTATCAACTTTGGTCCCAAAAAAGATAAAAATAGATTTATTTGATTTTCAATAAACTGTACTCGCTATTCAGATATGTTTTACACCACAAAATGGCAATAGTATATTATTTAAAACAATATTTTTTATACATTTAGGCTGACATTTTTCAAATAAAATATATAATAAACTACTTAAATACTAACAAAAATTAATTTCTAGAACAAAACTTCTCTCTTCTTCTTCATCTTCTTCTCTAAATTTTCAAAATTTTATTAACTCTTAAAAATATAACTTAAAATTTGCTGACAAATTTTAAATATATTTGAATAAGAAACAGGGGGATAAAAATTAACAATTTCCTTAAACTTTAGACGAGCAATGTAACTATATTGCTAATCAAAAATAATTACACTTTTTCAAATAATAGTAACACGATTTGAAAAATTTATGTGGCAGAAAAGTGTACATGTGCATAAAAATTTCTACGATTTCATAAAACAGCTTTGAACGATTTTTAATTTCTAATTTGGTTATGCTGCAATGGATATCTTTATAAAATTATCTATTACAATCGTTATAAATGATTTCGACGCCTATTATTTGTTACGCAACAATAAGTTACATAAACTAGATTGAAATTTATTTCCCAATCGACACATTGCGCAATTATTCTCGCTACCATCGATAAATTATTTACTAAATAGTTAAAAGTACAAAACTAAAAAGTACAAAATTAACATAATTTTTAATCAGTTTTTGTCATTTTGTTATATATTGAGAAAAAGGGCAAACGAAACTTTAAAGAATTATTTTCATTGTTAGATTCTGTAAATAATTGTAAAGATTTGTTGGTTTAAAACAGTTCATTTAATTCCAATTGTACACATTTAGATGTAAAAATATTTTTAAAAGAAGAAGATATTTTTTACTAAATAGAATTCAAACGCAGTCATCGGGTCTGAAAAGTTTAAAGTTTTCTTATCTGTTCGAAATTGCTATCCACTTATTTTTAAAGTCCAAGTGTGGCTCGTCATACAAAAGTTCCAAGAATCTAACAAGTAACATTGTCTCCGTTCTCGTTACACATAAATAGAGGGCAAAAATTCGAGGATATAAATGCATGGGGACTTATTTCAAAGGGTTGACGTCCAAAATGCTTCTCAGTATCAAGGACTTGACTTTAAGACTTACAAATTGGTTCCCATGGTGACAGCTGTTAGGCATTACAGTATAAACTCGATTATCCGTCCCTCTTTTATCCGGAAATCTCTGTTAACCGACCGATCTCAGAAATCTACTGTGATTCTAAACCGAGTCCTATATTTAGGAAAAACTCTCGAAATCTTCCAAAATCACTGTATCTATACCGTAAAACAAAAAATAAGCACTTTTCCCAGAACTCCGTTCAGTTATTAAAAAAATCATTACAATAGAAATTAAAGTACTATATAAGTTTTACTATTTAATGGAATTCTAAATTACCCGGAATTTTCAATTATCAGGACAACCTACGGCCCCAATTGGACCGGATATTCGAGGTTCTACTGTATTGTCTTTGTAAGTAGTACACTCGACTAAGTTAGTCGACCGAAGAAGTATTATGTAACTATTGAAGAGAAAAAGTTATTTTCTACATACATTCAAATAACTTAAGGCAATTAAAATGGGTACAAATGCCAAATTTATAACTATAATCACATATGATTAACAACACACATAAATACATCGCTTAAAAACATCCATTTACTAATATGAGATCTACAACAATAACTTGGGAAGGGAAAAAAATTGTGAAGTTATAATGTAGTCTTTCTATCACTTCTTAGCATGTATGACGTGTGTTTAGACGAGGCCAAACGATCACTTGTAAAACGAAAAGGGGTAAGGAAGATTTTGGTTTAAGCCAGAGTTACTGTTTGGTGATTCATTGCTTTTGCAGGCGCATATTTCTTTAATTAGGTTTAGAAACAGTTTCTCAACTAAAGGGCAGTTCTAACTTGCATTGGGTTCAATATTGTTGCATAGCTATATTTTAACTTATAGCGTTCCCCGAGGTGATACTGAATGCGTTAAATAATGCATACTACAGATGCCAATCTATTGAAGATCAAGTCAAGATCGAAAAGAAATGCACGTACTATTGATGACGGCCATCAGCAAATGACTATAATCTTCCTTTCACCAGTAATCCATGTGTAGTTTTAGTGTGACACATTATTTCCAACCAAACTAACCCAACAATTCCTTATGCTCGCCAAACAACATGGGAACGACAACCCTGCCTTCTTTAGGTTCGCTATCTGTTTTCAAAGTGGACTCAACCACAGCCAAAATATTTGAGATGCTAAGAAGTGATAGGTGGAATATGACTTAGTTAACCCTAGAACTACAAACCGAAATAGATAATTATCCCAATCTTGAACTAGGTTTTTAAGCTGATCAGTGATATTATCGACTACTATTTAAATTGATTTTTCAAGAACAAAACTTTAATAGACGATTCCAACGTTCTTTATTTGTGGGGTAGAAGACAATGTATGCCTTAGCTGTGACGTCACCATAGGCATTGTCGTTCTTATTTGGACGAATTTGCTGCCGAGTGTTTTGTTTGTGGGGTATAAGACAATGTTTGACGCAGCTATAACGTACCCTAAGCGTGACCGTTCCAGTTGTCCTAAAAATTATCTTTAATATGAAAATAAATTATGTACTTGATTAGTCAAATTGATGCTTTCAGAATGATTTTAAAAGCAAAAAATCTTAGGGATTATTATTTACCGCAGTTTGTAGTTTAAACGTAAAACATAGGTTTGTATTTCTAGGGTTAAAATATAGTTTGAACTGTAAAATAGTTAAACTCTACTACTAGAAATTAAAAAAAAGTAAATGCGTTAATTCTATCATCAGGTTTCTAACCATTGGGCTTTTCAAAAGGCTCATAAATACCACTGTTTTCAGAAATGTTCGGAACCAACAGGTTGTCGCTAGAAGAAACACGGATAACATTGATTTTGTAGACATCATAATTCACAGTCAACATCCACAGCCCCCTTTCTAAAAAAAGAACTTTTAATATAAGACAGGTGGGTCTTCTAGTTTGTAGGGTGGGGGCCAACAACATCACATTTTGTTTGATAAGGTCAGGTCTTCGTAGAGGTGGGATATCACAGAAATAATTGAAGAGTTCCTTGGAAAAAAGAGTTTAAGCTCTGAAAATCGTCCCGTGAGAGTCCGCTGGCACACATAGTCAACCATAGATTGGCACGCATGCGCATTGTGCTCTGCATTGGTCATTTGGAAAAGTTTGTGGCTGTAGTCCCTATGTGTCGTTGGACTCTTTGGCTTCCCGTGCGGCCTCCTGAAACATATGGACACTATATGTTAAAAAAAAAAACAACGCGATGATGGCAGTAATGAGAAACAAATTCGATTAGAATTCATGTTTTTAGATAGGCTTAAAATATGAACAATTTATCTCAATCAAAAATCTTCTTCAAAACACTTATACGATTGTCATCACAGATTGCAATCAAAATTTAATTAAGAATCTCCTACGGTACTTCGGAAAAGACATATTATAGTCGGTTTAAAAAATAATTATTAATCAATCATCTATCATATTAACACGTAAAGCATCCAGCATTTGTGTTAAAAGGTTTAATGTTATCAAAATATGCATTTTTGAAAAATAAAAATAAACGATGTACTACATGCTGTATAGTCAAACAAAGAGACAAATAAATACGCTTACAGAAATTAAGATTTTATTCAGTTAAGTTAAAAATTTAAAAGTCGAAATGCTAACTGTTAAAAAATATGTATATATAATTTTTTTTAAAACCCTCTTATCAGATATATACCTGTTGCTTTTCCTCTTCCTCCCTCCTTTGTATGGCCATCCAGTAGTCGTAATTGTCTTGGAGGTTTTTAGTTTGTTGACAAAGAACGGCTTTCCTGTGAATTCGGGAGGAATTTCGCTTTTTTCGGATGTCACCTGTAAGACAATTAACAGAAAATGAATGCAACCAATATATATGTAAAAAAATCATACCTTAAAAGAAAATATTTATTAAACTAACTCTTAATGATTTCTTCTACTCTCTTGGGGAGGTCCAAGTCATCTTCTGACAACTCTTCGGGACCTGAAAAAAATTAAAATCAAGAATAACAATTGACTCTAAAAATGAAAAATATATTTATATTTTTTATGTCAAAATAAAAAAAACAAAAACAAATGTGGCCTTTAACATAGATAAATAGAACAGGATTTCCATTAGATAAATTGACGATAAGCACAATTTGTCAACTGTCAGGACTTTGTTCAACTGTCAAGACTGTCAAGAGTGCATAATTCTCCGGCCGGATGCACAAAAGATCAATAACATTTGCCTCCTGTATTGCCTCCTGGAAGTGGGCAAACATCTGAAGTTCTCTTTTTTGGCAAAAAAAAAAATGCAGCTGACCATTTTTCATAATACTTTTAATAGTATTTTGTAAAGCTACTTGTTATTTTCAATAACCACTCTTAATGTACTTTCTAAAGACGGGAAAACTAGCTATTTTTAGGAAAATAAAATTTCTCATTGGTACAAAATTGGAATAACTGGATTTTTTAATAGTGTATTGTCATTCGCAATCTATTGAAACTGATTCTGTCTATCTTCTGGTTTGAAACTCCACCAGAGTATGAGTTATGAACAGACATCCACGAGGTCATACTATACAAGAGGGAAAAAATTATTTTACGTTGCATGCAATTAAAAGGATACAGTTTCCCTAAATTTAATGCATCGACCTCTACGCTAAGTCTATGACGATGCCAATGTTTAAAAAATTTATATACAGGGTGTCTATAAAAGAACTCCGGGGTTTTGTGGCAAAATATTTTAATGAAATAATTATACATGACTGAAAAGCTTACATTTTCAAGTTTTTCTCACTAACTATAAAAGATAGCAAAATTTAGTTGATTTCTCTGAAAAGAGTAGCTCAAAAAGTTTTACTCATACCAATTGGGAATGGATTATTTTTACCAATTGGGAATGGCCCCCGGGGCATATCAAGAATCTTGTGTATGCAGAGAAAATTCGTGATGTTCAGCATCTCAGAGAACGAATAGTCAATTGTGTGGCAACCGTCCCCCCAGACATGCTCGCCAGGACATGGGAAGAGGTAGAATACCGTTTAGACGTCTGCCGTGCAACTAACGGGGCTCATATAGAACTTTACTAAGTGTTAAAAAAAACTTGAAAATGTAAGCTTTTCAGTCATGTATAAAACATGTATGTATGTTTTTTATTTTATTAAAATATTTTGTCACAAAACCCCGGAGTTCTTTTATAGACACCCTGTACAATTAAGTTACAGGACAAAGATATGTTTAAAAATACTTTTCTTGTGTAATTGATGACCATCAAAGATCAGCTTACGTCAATTTTTTGAGTAAAAAATATCCTGTGCATTAGAGCACCATTTTCCAACTGGTCGCGACCCACTTAGTCTAGCTCTAGTGCGTACGAAAATTCGTACAGGTGACGCTAACAGGTTTTGTTGAAATGGCCAAAGCGCTCTCTACAGAAAACGTCTTGAAATTTGGAACTATATAGGGGTAAACGAAGATCCATATCGGAGACTGTACTGCAAATTCAGTAGACACGAGCACGTGACAATAATTAGCTAAATCTAGTAAAATATTAGGTTCGCAAATCATTCACTGGTGATGCTACCGTTTTTTCATTGGACGTTTTCTGTTTGCGGGTTTTTCTTTGAAGTTACACATGTTTTCTGTAGGCGGCGCGGCGCTAGTGTCTAAAGGAAACTATACTGTAAATATGAATGCACGGGTGGCCAACAAGAGAGACGCCTCTTTATTCCGATAAGGAAAGGACCAACGCCAGCTGTCAAAAGTTGGGAAATCCAGTAGAACCTCTATTATCCGATATAATTGGGACTGGATGTAGGTTGGATAATTGAAAATTCCGAATGATAGAGAATCTTCATTTAATAGTAAAACTTATATACAGAGGCGCGCCAAAAGTCCGAGGACCTCAAATTCGGAATTTCCCAATTTCAGAAACCCTTCAACTTCCCGATTTCAGAATCGTCGGAGATTCCACACTTTAGAATAGCCGTAGACTTTTGAGACTGGTTTATTTTGTGAACAACTGAGAATGAAGTTGTTGGTCAATGTTTTTTTTATGTTGGACTTATAGGGATGGGCAGTTAACAGAGAGTTCCGGATAAAAGAGGGGCGGGTAATCGGGTTCTACGGTACTGCATAAGAGGGATAACAGAAACTAAAAAGTGGTAGTTCGTACTTTGGTCGTCCGCGATCCTGACCCACACCCCGGGCAGGAATGCGGCCTCTGCGTAGCCCCTGCACAGGGGCGCCACCAGGTGGCCGATGAAGGACTCCTGAAGTTTGGCCAGCTGAGGATTGTCGCGGTCCATGAAGCGAGAGATCGGGAGGCCCATGGATCGCTCCTCGTCGCCCTAAGACACAAACGCAAAACCTTTATTATCCCTTTTGTAGAATTCAGAAGATGTAGATGCTCGGCGCGAAAAAAGTGAAGCCGTTAGAAAGTTGCCAAATAACGCTAGTTAGCTTAAAGAAACCACTCACTCAACGATAGTTCAATGTATAACGCAATCATTTTATTCTGTAAAAGTAGTTGATTGAAAATCAAAAAACGACTGTTAGCGCAGTTGTAGCACGAGATCTGAATTTACACTAGATGGTAGTAATTCCCTTCACAGGTAACAAAAATACGTTGTAATTATAGTTTTATTAGAGTGTCAAAAAGTCGCCAAGCCGATGAATCTCACAAAATAATTCGAGGAGAGCGTTTGTTTGGGCTTACTGCAAAGCGATCGATGGCTTCATTTGGGAAACTGTATTTGTTTTGCCCGACAGCATCGTCATCTTCTTCTTAGCTCTATGATCCTAAGCAGCACTCGCGTAGGGGGAAAAACACTGAATAAGAGGAAATAAAAGAATTTTTCTTTAGGAGAGCAATACCTCCATTACACCTTTATATTTAGTTCGTCCTTTAACAGTAGGTCCGGGTCTACTAAAACCAGGTAAAGCAAAAACAAGCGCCAAATAAGACTATCTCGCTAAGTTTCCCAGTATGAAAAAACTTTAAATTTGTCTTCATTATCCCTTTAGAACTGGTTCAGCGGTACACTCTTAAAACAAACGAGCGGTTTTAACTCAGTCTGAGTTAATTTCCACTCCTTTTCGTGCCGAAAATGCACTTCCCCTATAGGAGTGGATTTCACTATTTTTGCGGAGAGGGTAAAAGAAATAAAATAAAACAATCTACGTCCTGCACTCTTAAAACGAGCGGTTTTAACTCAGTCTGAGTTAATTTCCACTCCTTTCCGGTGCCGAAAATGCACTGGAGTGGATTTCACTCTTTTGTTTTAAGAGTGTAGGTCCAGATCTACTCAGTGCTCGTATAGAGGGAAAAAAATGAGAAGAAATCGAAGAAATTTTCTATAGGAGAGCAACACCTTCATTATCGCTTTATATTGTTGTTCGTTCTTTAACGGTAGGTCCCGGTCTATTCAGAACAGGTGAAGTAAAAACAATCACGAAATGAAATTACCTCACCAAGTTTCCTAACTTGAAAATATTTAAATTTGGTTAAATGTTAGTTAATATTTTTCATGCTGTGCGTAATATAGGTTTTTTTTTTAATTTTTACGGTTACAAATAATTAAAATAAATGACGTAAAAAAGATTTTGCAATTTGAAAGATTTCATAACTTTCATCACTTATCTCATTAGCTTTCAGCTTTAAAAAAAATCAAGTTTACTACAGTTTTTTTTTATATTTAAAGATTTCTTTCTATCGTTAACTGTTTTAGCTTCACAAGCAACTCCTGATGCCAATTTTACAGAAAGATTAGTATGCCATTTATTTTCTCCTTATTAAATGAATATTGAATTCCTATTTAATGTATGCCTAGTTGTTAGTAATGAATGTAATTGAATGCCCAGTTCTGTACTTTTGAAGTTGAAATAACCTTTTAATGCTAATGGTCATATATTAAACGATTTTTACGCTTCAAAAAGTAATAACGATGCAGTCAATTACTGTAAGAAAATGTTTCCTTCTCAACAATGAGACATATTTTTCACGCAACGCTTAAGATCATAAGTCATTACGAAAACGAGATCATTTTATTTTTGGTTCCTTCCGTTATTTAATTCCCTTTCTAGCACCTTTAAAAGTGAGTACATCATTAAAGTGTATCATGCTGTTTAATAATGTGTGCTTTAAATGTACCAGGTCATTGACGCATACTTCTTTTGTGAAGAAAATAAATTTTAACGAAAGAGAAACAAATATTTTTAGTGATAAAATTTAAATCTAATGTATCAAAATTAATAAAAATAACTTTTATAAAATGAACTGATTAAGTAAAATTATGCAAAATTTTAATTGTCTGAAAAATACTGATTTCTTTTAAATGATAGGTAATTCATAGCAAAGAATTATAAATTTTTAAGTGAAATATTTAAAAACATAGTCGTTAAGTGAAATGCAAACTAGTTTGAGTGAAATACATAAAACATATTACTAATTACGTCCCCTAACTAGGCTTCTAGTTTTTGGACGCAAGTAGTACTATAGTAATGTAATGGGACGCAATCTTGACAAATTAGTAACCTCGTTATACGTAGAGTATTAGTACAAAAATAGAGGATTATGTTGTTTTGTTTAAAAGTTTAATTATAAGAGTCACTCAGAAATGAGTACGAAATATTAATAGTAAGATTTGCCACAATTGGGCATGTTCGTTGTTTGGTAACGTAACGCAAATCGTTAAATCCAGGCCAACCATTATATCCTAGATGTTCCATTGTGAAAATTCCATATGCTCTTACCTGTTCGTAGAACTCGTCCGCGATGCGGTGCGTCCACTGCATGTGTAGCTGCCTGCACTTGCACGGTCCGTTGATGTCCGAGAGCTTGATGGCCATCTGCATCACCAACAGCCGGTCGGCCTCGTTGCTCCAGTCCACGAAAGGGGACTCGTCATCCACCATCTGACAACATTTATTTAAAGGATACGCAAACTATATTCAAAGTATAGGTTCTTTGATTGCAGCAAATTTGAAGAGCTTAGTGGAAGAACGTGCTTAGTGGCAAAAAGGTGAAAACGAGAAAATGTGCTTAAAAGTTTTTCGTTTGCACTTTAGATCCGTTGAAAACGGTACTTTCAAACCATAAAAAAATATACTAAACTTAAAGTTTAAAAAAAGTGGAAACTTGTTTTCATTAAAAAAGTTAGTAATATGTTCATGTTCATTGCCACAAAAATATAAATTTTTCAAAAAATGTCACTTAGCACGTTCTTCCACTAAGCTCTTATATATCTTCAAAGTATAGGTTCTCTGCTTACAGCACATTTATGGTTGAAAGGCACAGCTGCTGAAAAAGTGGCTCCACTTCTTCATGTTAATCCTCTGTCAGGTAGAACACTAATGTGGGATCTATTTGGACCCACTTGGGTTGTGTGGGCATTACCCATATGAAACCCAGAAAGAAAAGACCTTCTTTATTTTTGGTCAAACCACATGGTCCCACTTGCTCACGTAGATCCATTTTCAATTATGTCTTACTAACATCTATCTCTTACATTCTTCATAACCAAATAATTTCGTTACATACCCGTGTACCCGTTTACAGACAACAGACAGTTAGAACTTCTAGCCATAGGTCTGGCAGATAGAACTGGTCCACTCACAAAATCGTCATACGCTATTGAATTGGGAAAGTTTGAAATCAACTTGACATCGGATCAACACACTCTCAAAGTCGTCTTGAATGGGTTAAATGGAACCTATACCTTGGCATTGAATTCCGTGACAATGTCGAAATGCCTCTTTAGGTCCGTCGCCAGGATGAGCTCGATGACCAGGAAGCGGAACCGCTTGAACTCGGCCTCGTCCAAGTGACGCAGCCAGTTGTACCGGTTGTCCGACAGCAGCAGGCTCCACGCAGCCGCAGAGTGGTGGTTCTCCAGCACAGAGCGGTCGTTGTACAGGACAGCCTACAATAGCCACACACATATAACTCATCCAAGCTCGGCCCACAATAATGCATGAAGAAATAAAATATTCAATTACATTTTACACGTGAAATTTCAGAAGAAAGTACGGAAAATTTCCAAAAAAGTAAAAAAAAATTACAGTGTAGTTAGTTGTTTGTAAATTGATGAGAAATCTTTAGTGAGTCAACCTGCGGCTAGAAGGTAACCAAAATGAATGTGAAATTTCTGGAGAATGAACATAAAATTTCAGAAAAAAAATTATGTTTTTTTGCAGAGTATTTGTAAATTTAGAGAAATCTTTGAGTCTACCTGTGGCAAGAAGGTGACCTAAAAGTGGGTGAAATTTCAGAAAAAATAACGATTTTTGCAGTGTAGACGTTTGTAAATGACTGAGAAATCTTTAGTGAGTCTACCAGTGGTGAGAAGGTGGCCAAAATGTACGAGAAATTTCTGGAGAGTGTACGTGAAATTTCCGAAAAAGAGACAAATTCTTAAAGAGTAATTCAATAAAAAATCTTTAGTGAGTCTCCCGGCGGCGAGCAGGTGGCCAAAAGTGCGTGACATTTCAGAAAAGGTGTCGTTTTTAGCAGTATAGACACTTGTAAAAGAATAAAAAATCTTTAGTGAATCTACCTGCTGCGAGAAAGTGGCCAAAAGTAATATGAAATTTCTGAAGTAAGTACATGACATTCCCCCCAAAAAATGACGTTTTTTGCAGTGTTTGTAAATGTATAAAAAATCTTTAGTGAGTGAGTGGCCAAAAAGTACGTGAAATTTCAGAAAAACTGACGTTTTCTTGCGGAGAATTTGTAAATTAATGAGAAATCTTTAGTTAATCTACCTGCAGCGTAAAGGAGGCAAAAAATGGCGTGAAAATTCCGAAAAGGTACACGCAATTTATGAAGGAAAAACATGACATATTCGAAAAAGTGACGTTTTTTTGCAGTGTATAGTTGTTTGTAAATTAATAAAAAAAACTTTAGTGAGTGAGTGGCCAAAAAGTACGTGTAATTTCAGAAAAAGTTACCTTTTCTTGAAGTGTAGACGCTTGTAAATGAATGAGAAATCTTTAGTGAGTCTACCAGTGGAGAGAAGGTGGCCAAAGGTATGTAAAATTTCCAAAAAAAAGTACGTGCAATTTCTGAAGGAAGTACATGCCATTTCCGAAAAAGTGACATTTATTTGCAGTATAGTTGTTTGTAAATTAATAAAAAAAAAAAACTTTAGCAATTGAGTGGCTAAAAAGTATGTGAAATTTCCGATTTTTTTTTGTATTTTTTTTACTGTGCAGCTGTTCATAAATTAATGAGAAATCTTGAGCGAGTCTACCTGCGGCGAGAAGGTGGCCACGAGGAAAGCGTTGGTCCTCCCCGGGTGGTCATAGTCGTGCATTGCGGCGGCCGCATAGAGAGCCATGATCTCCAGAGCAGGGAAGTTGGCGCCCATCACCCCGTACACGTCCCTCTCCTCGTCTTCCTCTACATCTGAGTCCTCCTCATCCTCGTCGATGTAGGATTTGACGTGGTCGACAGTCGACTGTCTTGACGAGGGCCACCGCTCTTGAGCTTCGCGGCCACCTGCACACAAGGTTAGTTTGAATTGAAGAGCTTAGTGGAAGAACCTCCTAAGTGACATTTTTGAAAAAAAAAAGTGAGATTTTTATGTTAATGAACATGTCTTTGCCTCCTTCATAAAGATAACAAGATTCCCCTTTTTCATATACTTTAAGTTAAGTATAATTTTTACCGTTTGCCAAGTGCAGTTTTTAACGGATTTAAGTGCAAACGAAAAACTTTAAAGCTCATCTTCTCGTTTTCCCCTTTTTGTCACTTAGCACATTCTTCCACTAAGCTCTTCAAAGATCGTCGCACTAGAGCTACATTGGGGCTATTGGCGACATCAGGTATTTACATATATTTCCGTGCTAGGAAATAAACGTTATTCACATCCCTACCCAATGTTGAAGACATACTCAACACTGCCATAGGTTGGGGAAATGTAAATTATCTACGTTAATAAATTAGACCCTTTTTTCTCTGAAAATGGACATCTTACATCATGCTTTCTTATAGGTAAGGTTGGTACATGTATTTTACGGTTTGTGTGCTTGATCAGAGCCAGCGTCGGGACTTTGGAACATATTTAACGAGCACTTCCTCTATAAAGGTTATTATTCGTCAGACATTTTTGGCTCTGCCTTGCCGTTTATAAATCGTCAGTTATTTTGGCGATGCCCGGACTGAACCTGAGACCTTCCGCATGCAAGGCAAACGCCTTAACTGACTGGGCTCCCCAGCCCGCACACAGGCATTGAAAGATTAAATAAATACATTTAAGGATTAAAAACATACATTAAAGGATTAATTTTTTAGGGATTTAAGCAAACACATTAAGGGATTAAAAAAAAACGCAATGAGGGATTAGAAAAGTAGTATTTGGCCGTTGTTGATTTAGTCTTGACAAACATTAGTGATGTATTCTCGAATTTGATTTAGTCTTGATAAACATTTATTCGTGAAGTTAATGACTAATGTTTAAAAAGGATCGTTGATATTTGTAACGAATAAAATAGCAAAATTACTTTACTTCTCCAGATCTTTAGAAAACATTACATATAATCAAATTATTTTATTTGTGTAGCTAATTGAATTGTAGAGTATTGTATAAATTTATAATACTATGTATTACAACTCAATATACTATGTATTACAACTCAGTATACTATTTTTTAACATTTGAAAAGAGGTATTTAGTTTATGTTTAACATAAATATTAAACCGGTATATTAGTTATATATTATCGAAATATTTATAATATGAGTACAGATTTATAGAAAGTACATAGAATATTCACTGGCAAATAAGTTCCATACAAAAATATCAATTCAATTTTACAGTTTCCGATCTCAATGAACTTGTAATTTTGTAAACATTAATGGTAAAAAACGACAGTAAGTGAATTTAATATTTACTTAAGGTCCTATGTAGTGGTGAATCTGTAGATTCCGAAGAAACCTGGGCGAAGCCAGGAATTGGTTGCGAGATGAGGAAGTACACGCCATGTAGCACATCACTAGCATGCATACGGTTATGATCTGTAACGTTTAAAGAAACAATGTAAACATTGAAGGTACTCACACACATACATCTTAATTTATATCACAGAAAGAAGAAAAAAGACAACTATTAGCTTTATTACATTTAAAAACAAAATGATCTACACATAATTTTGCATCGAATGACAAGATAAGCAATGGAGCATATAACTATAGTATAAATAGAACAACATATTTTTGCAGCTCCAAAGAAATCAAAGGAAGTTTAAAGTTTCGGAAAGAAGTTTTTCCTCTTGTGAAATTTCAGGTAGTTTTAACTGGGTGTTGCAATGCTCTGTATGAAAAAATATATGACGAGTTTATAAAAACTGATGTCACTATACTTAAGAAAATAGGGTTGAAGAAACTGTTTGGAAATTAAGGTATCCGTACACGATGAAAATGTCATTAAAAATAAAATTTTGTGTACTGTTTATATTGTTACCCAGGTTTTCTTGTTTCTAAAACTGTCCATCATTTGAACTGTGCCGCAATTAGAACGAACGTATAGTGATTGATTTAGTAAAGGTCAGTAGCACTAGAATCAACCAGATGTTGAAACTTTAAATGCTTTTTTCTCGCATTTCAGTTTTTCAATAAATAGCTTCAGTTGGAAAAAGATAACTAAAAAGTTATTAAGTAATTTTAAAAAATTATTTTTTCTACTAATTTAAGAAATTGTTGTCTAGGGAATATACCTAAAACACTTGGAAGAAATATGTGTTTTTATTTTGTTTTGACCTATTAATCATTTTGACATGCCGTAAAAAATGTTGAAAATCGTTTTTCGACTACTAATAAAAATTTTATTTTTAAATAAAATCTTTTGGTTTTAGGTATATTCCCTAGACATAAGTTTAAAGTTTAACTTGGTGGTTTTATTTTCTTAATAGGTTGAACAGTTTTGTTTCTAGCCTCATTGAAGTTTTTGACAAAAAAAACTTAAAAAAACATGCATAAAATTACCATATTTTAAAAAATTTGGTATGTATGTAAAATTTTACTTGCTATATATAGTTATTTCTTTCACATATACACAAAAATACAACCAAAGTTGTTTTCTAGTTCATATTTTTAAAAAGTGCTCCGAACGTGTTCGGGTACCTTAAGAGCTACTGATTTAAAAATTAAGGACTTGTGAATGTCCATGAGTAAAGTAATTCTTGTTTTATTCTAATACTAGCAAATAAATACCCGTTCTTCGCACGGCTAAAAGAATATAAAATCGATCCAAGTATATGTGTCATTTAATTTGCTGTAGGAAAATAAGCTTTGAATTTGTTACCGTTCATTATAAATAATAAATCCAGTTACTTATATTGCTTTCAAATTCCAAAATAAAAATACATCACTATAAAATGCACATCCTCATATCACAAAACTCTTCCTCAATATGAACTTACTATCATCGTAATTTTCCTGATAAATTCAAAATTAACCATAATTGTATAACAATGTTATTTCACGTCAAAACCTCCATTCAAGGTTTAAAAAAAGCATTTAGCTCATTGGCACGTTCAATTATTTTTCAAATCATTAATTTAGTTTCTGAAGGTAATGGCAAGAAAATAAAGCCATTTCAATTTTAATTAATTTTTGTGTTCATTTTAATTTCTTCTGTCGAATGGCAACACGAAAGGGAAAAAATGATCGGATTTGAGCGAAAGTGGTGTATTTTTTCAGAAAATTAGAATTTTCTCTAAAAATGGAACAAATATGAAAAAACTAAGCCTCAGGTGCACACGTTGGTATTAAAGGGAATCTATCTTAAAAATGTCGAATTTCTGAGGGCGTATAAGTAGGTCTTTTACGATCCACAAACAGACTCTTTCTTTTATTATTATAGATTAGACATTCTGAAAATACCCTTGTAATAATTTACAATAAGCCATGGATATTCTATTACATATTTCGAATTAAAAAAAACACATGCCAGTTGTTTTACACCACACTCATTTAAAAATGACCGGTATGGAACATGTGGCAGAACTGTTACCAAATTGAAAATGTGGTTTTAAAAATACAAAAGCGATAAGTAAGAAAGCTGAAATCTTTTCTATGAGTTGATGCCTTTTCTTTGACATTATAATTTAATAATTACAAAAAAAACAATAATATTGTAAGAAAACAAAATTTTTGTAAACAATGAAAATCATGCATTGTGGTAAACACAAGTAATTATAAAAACTATTGGAAATGCAGAACAAAGGTTTGGTATATTTAATTAGTTTTAAAAGTCGATAAAGGACTCACATGGTTTGTCCCTGTATCCTTTCTCAAGTTCATGAAAATAGGCGAAGAAAGGTTTAAGAGGAATATGAAAAGATTCAAACAACCCTGTTGCAAGGAACACGCGGTAGCACATCTGAGAAAAAGATATTAGAAGGTGTTAGTGGAAGCCCATATTACTAGAAGTATATTAGTAGTTACAGAAGTTTGATAAGAGTAAGGTTAAGGGTGAATGAGCATGATCGACTGCGGGTCTCCAAACTAAAGTGCCTCAGTGTTAATCCAATGAGAAAAAAATATTTTCTAAGACACATTTCTCCGGCTTTATTGAATATATTTACAACCGGGTTTTTTTAATGATAAATGTAGATAAATTACAGGTCTTTATAACGCCAGTCTTTGAAATTGCTTCGAATATTTTGTGTAAAATTATTTATTGAAAATATAAAAAAAAATATTCGAACCAATTTCAAAAAGTGGGATTGTTGGGACCTGTAAGCCAGCTACATTTATCAAATAAAAAAATTCGTTTGTAAAAATATTCTATACAGCCGGAGAAAGGTGGCTTAGAAAATATTTTTTTCTTCATTGGATTAACACTAAGGCACTTGGATTCGGAGACCTGTGGTCCAGCGGGCCTATTCCCCCTTAAGTTATGAAAGTGTAAGGTAAGGGTACAAATGAAAGCTATTATTAATAGATGTTATTAAACATGTAGTTATTGGCAAATATGTCAGTAGAAGCATATATAGAAGAAACAGATGTTAGTAGAAAGGTTGTCAATAATAATTAAACTCTACAGTACTAAGTGCTTAACTTTAATAAGCAGAATTACACCAAATGTGTTTACTCAGGTGAAAGAAATTCAAGAAAAAAATATTTAAACAATTTTCTGTCATGAAAACTTAGTGTCGCTTCTGTGTTTCCAAGCTTAAAACCATAATAAAACTTCCAGGAATATTATAGGTTTTATTTTTAGGAATAAGAAATAAAAATTTCAAACTCAATATTTTTTTTTTATCAAAAATTGAGTTTTGGTGTTAAAATTGGTATTATTTATCGTGGATAGAAATGAAAGGAGCATCAACAGATATTTTCTATCGGAAAATTTTGGAACTAAACTGTTTTTCGGTTTTTCTCAATCCCATGTCATTGTCACGAGCCCTCAGCAAAATCTAACTCATATATTTTTAATTGACTGTTACTGGAAATCGAAAGTCGAAAGCAGAAGAGAGATATTCAGTTCCTCTACTATGCCGACAACTGAGTGCCATTTCTGCAGAATTTCTAAGCATCAAAATGGGTTAGTAAGGGAAAAAATCTTGATTAAAACTTATTTTACTTATTTTATTATTTATTAGAAGAAGAAGAAACTTTATTTAAGAAAATTATATTGGTCACCAAGGTGATCAAGAACTTCCAAGCAACTAAATAACAAACACGTTGAACATATCACAAAAAGAACACTAAATACAAAAAAAAACAGCACAAGGTGGCACCAAACAACGAACTGTATATCATATTAATTAAAGGTCGGGATAACTTATCTATACATTAACAAAACACGACAGTATACACAAAGATAAAATTAAATAAATATAGTAATTTATAATTTACCAAGTACATTAAATTTACAATATAGACATGATAAACATTTAAAGATCAACATTTACTTACTTGGCTAAGGATAAGAGTGCCCGCTTGGCGTTCCATGTCGAAAACTGGGAAATCCCAAATATCGATGAGTCCTAAAAGTGGATCATTGGCTAAAACATCTAGATCATAGACAGCGTCTGGAAGTTCAATTATTATGTTTTCTTCGTCTTCGTGCTCTTTCTCCTCTATCTCCTACAGATAAAAATTATAAATGTCAAATATAAAAATTGATATCTACAACATCAATTACAATGTAAGTCAAAAATTGTTCATTTGAATCCTACAATTCTCTAAACCTGCACATGAGAATAGTTTATCTAGCGTAATAGTTATTAAGTTTATTTGTAAGACCAGTCCTATATGTCACCCGAAAATGAGCTTAGCTGACTATGCTAAAATAAAGCCTTAGAAACTGAAGTTCCTTATTTAACTTATTTTAATCCTATATTTTATTGTAAAGACGACGCCTTCTGTTAATTTTACTTCAGCCAATCAACTTATAGAGTTGTTAATTGAAAAACAAATACTGAGTATCTACGACGAATAGAGGCTGATATACCAAGAGTGGAGGGTTTTACCCCGTAGCTTTAAATAATGGATTCTTCTGAAACGACATAACTAAAAATTGCTACAAAAAGGGCTATTTAAATGGTTAGTTCATAGTTGGTTACTGAAAATGTCAGTTTATTCTCATCTCAAAAGATTAGGTTGATGTTCATTTTGTCCAAAACGACGTTATTTGGTTTTAACAAACGAAAACTTCAAAATTCATTCAATAAAAAAAGGACGTCTTTATCAAAAGGATAGTGTAATAGAAGCTGATTTTAATTTTTTCCAAATGACGTTATTTAGGCTGAAATTTAACTGAAACGCAATGCGAACGATTCGCCTGCGAATGGGGGGAGTTTCGTCGATTTTGTGCGAGTCCCAATTGAACTGGAACATACCCTTCGCGGGAAGACGTCACGGCACGATTGGCCTCAGACCAATCGAGCAATCGCGCGCGAACTGTTTGTTTACTGTTTTGGTACCCAATATTAGCGAAAAATGTCAAATACCATATTGTTTTTACAATAGAAAAAGGAAACACCGACCGGAAACTTATTAAGCTGTGAGGGGAAACAAAATAGATTTGTCTGATAAAAAGTTAAATAGCATATATCGTTTGGATAAAGAATCATTCCAACTCGCTTGGCGAAAAAAGAACAAATCAAAAGATTCGTTTTTTTTAACGATTCGTTAAAAAGAACATAAACGCTTGGGATGAAGGAATGGGATTGGCCCATCTCTATATTTCCAGATATTTTCGAATTATTTCATTGGTCAACTTCACATAAAAAGAGGCGGGCGTAGTATTTTTGTCGAATACTCGAATGACACGCCTTTAATCACGAATTCGCGTGGTTTGGGAAGTTAAATACTTTTTTTCGAGAGCGTTCGCAGGGCAGAGCTTAAGCCAATCGCAAACATGCGTTAATTCGAAGCGTTTCAGTTAAATTTCAGCCTTAGCTTTAACAAACAAAAATTTCAAATCCATTCAATCACAATTACGTTTTCTCAAAATTTTAGTCATAGAGGCTGATGTATTTCATTACCTGCGAGTGCGGGTGTGCGTAGGCGAGCGGCGAGGGGCTGAAGGGCTGCAGCCTTCCGCACAGGGAGCAGGGCCCATCAGCCGAAGCGGGGGTGTAGGTTGTTTGGACCGCGACGTGCGCCCTGCTGTGCCCCCTGCGCCCTCCCGCGTCCTCTGGGCCGCTAGGGGGAGAGTCGCTGCTCTCGTAGTCCGACGACATGGCGGCGGCAGAGCGGCGGAAGGAGGGCAGCGGGGGCACCTCCTCGTCCTCCTCCTCATCCTCATCGTCCTCCTAGATATATGAAATATTATAACTTAACCCTCTCAAAAACTTATGTTTTTAACCCCAATTAAACTTAATAATTTAAACGACCTGTTTCACATGTCCTTAATAACACTTATAAATGTCTTTAACATCCCAACAACACCCTGTTGGCGACACTTTCTCGATTAGATCAATCATTCCCACAGAAACTCTGTTGAGTCAGCACAATTAACGTTGACCTTCCACCTTTCCCATCACTGATGATAACTTCTAATTGTTCGATCAGAGAGCATCACCATTTTTGTGAATCACTCCGCCGCAAACTCTTGAAGTAAGAAGATGTAAAAACTTCCTCTCTAGAATCATAGTAGGCCCAAACAAACCGCTCACTCAACGTTATTTCAATGTCAAACGCATCATTTTATTTTTTAAAAGGCGTTGATTAAAATTTTTTTTTAAAAAATGACTGTCTGCGCAGGCGCAGTTGTAGGCTGTAGCATGATATCTGAATTTTCACAAGATAGTAGTAATTGCCATTATACATGTATGAAAAAATACGTTGTAATTATAGTTTTATTAGAGTACCAAAAAGTCACCAAATCGATATAGTAAGCCAAGACAAACTTGAACTTCACATTAGAATCCCGCCAACTAATTCGCCGAGAGCGTACCTGGTGTAGTGAAGTGACTTTCTCATAAAAATTATATTTTTCGTAATGACTGACTTTCATAATTGAACTGTAGTGAATTGAAGAATGTATAAAAAATTCGTGGTTGCCTTGGCGACAGATTTGTCAGAACTTGCTGAGATTGTGACTGTTTAACATCATTTTGTGCTGAATCTTACAGAATTCTCCGTTTTTACTTGTACGTTTCTGTTTGTTCTAAATAAAAAATGTCTCGTCCTAAAAGCAGTTCTTCAAACACAAAATAGTACACTGAGCTCACTACAAAGCTATCGATGGCTTCACTTGGGAAACCTCCATCCTCACCAAAAGTATCTTTCTTTCGTCTGTGATTTGTAGTATGAGTCCACGTAACCTGCATAATGAGATTTTTATTAGTTCTACCAGATCAAAAAAGTTTTGTTGGCAGAGCTCAGGAGTGGTGGAGCACACAACTCCAATCACTGACGACTAACGATATCGAACAAAATATTGCTGGTAACATCTTGTCGTGGCGTGAAGATGGTTCACTTGACCATGTCTCTTCGTCTGTGAGCAACTTAAATGAAGATGTGTTTTACAAAAAAAAAATGAAACCATCAGAAAATCATCAAAACGATTTAATGCACCCCCAACAAATGAAAACGGATATCTATATATATAATACTCTTATACGGCGCCCAAATTTCCTTATATTTCTATCTCTGGAATGGCAACAATCGAAATGAACAAATATACTACTAATTTCAAAATGGCCGACTGAAAACAAAAAAGTGTTTTTTCAGGAATGGCTTGAAAAAGGGAAAAATAACTATAAATATTATGCACAAAACATAGTTCTATACGGCAGAAAAACATTGAATGTATTTTTTGCAGAAAAGCACTACGAAATAACACAAGGATTGACAATTTCGGAAATGGCTGCAATAAGGCCAAAAAATGAAAAACAACCATAAATATTATGTGCAAAACATTGTTCAATACGGCAGTAAAACAGTTTTTTGAATAAAAACACAACAATTTATAAAAATAGTGGAACGTTAAAATGCCGAAGAATTGATTTTAAAAAGTAAATAATTATTATAAATCGTTAAGCATATAATTAATAAAAGATTGGTATAAAAACACTTCAGAATAAATTATATGCATTTGCTAAATTGCAAATGGATCGGTAACCAGATTTGGCGTAAAATTCCGGCGTTTAATGTATGAAAACTTAAATTATAATTTCGATTGACTGAAATTAATAAAAAACGCATGGAATTCACGTAATCTGCTAAAATCCAGTTACGTCAATATATTTGTTCACGTTATTTCCCATAGTTGAAAAAGAAAAATTCAAATTGTTTTAAAACATAGTTTCTAAGTGTTAACGGCTACCACGGTATATATTGTCATAATACTGATTTGGCGGGGTTACCATATTTGGAGAAAAATTGCCGGATATGCTTCTTTACATTAACCGAATTTTATTTTAAAAAGGATACTAAAGGCTAGACTAAAATATTTCAATGTACGGTGAGCGAGCGAAGCGAGCCTGGATCGCGAAGGGATCCAAAGGGAACTGCGCAAGCAGTTCCCCGGGGGTTGGCGAGCGATAGCGAGAAGGGGGTGTGCCCCTAGTATAATTTTATAACATCTGTCGGGACGACTGCAAAATTGAAATCCAATGATGGCAGCATCTCTGTCTTAATTAATCTCCATGATATAGGTATTGTGATGTAAAGTTCTATTTCGTGAGGCAAGAAATGTCAATATTTTTCTACTTTGTAATAAACAACAAATAGTTTTTTCTGACAACCATATCACCAAGCCAAAGTAAAGAGATTAAAAACGGCGTGCAATTTAACAGATGAATTTCTTTTTCTACTAGGGTCATCTTTGTTGAATTTAGCGAGCACGCATCTCAAAGGCGGTGTTAGATAGTTACCAACACACATGAATCTATTTATTTTATTGAAAACATCATTCGTTATCAATGTTATCATTATCCACGAGAGATATTTTTCATTTCACCAATCATTGAAAATACGTTAATTTTGTCTGTAGGATTTTTTTTATTTTGGTTAGTATTTGGATAACTATTTTTCGAAACTAAATTAACTTATTTTTTGCAGCAGAACACTTTACTTGTAATTGTTCAAATAAATAAAGAAATGATGAATTATTAACGAAAATCATTAGAAATGTAATAATATTCCTCAAATAAATAAGAAAAAAACATTTCCATTAGCTGAAGCCTTTAACGAACTTCTTATAATTAGCTAATACACAAATTAAGGCTTAATAAGATTTTTTTAACTAATCTCTAAAATTGAAGCAAATATCGAATAGGGATTAGTGCTAGCAATTTATAATAAACTACTATCATTATTTTATTAATTAGCTTAAAGCAGAATGGTAAATAAAACGCATCGAAAGTTTTTATCGGTATCGATGTTCATCATAAAAACTTCGTAGTCAAAAAAGATCGCAAGTTTTATTCAATTACCACAATATTTTTAAAAAATCACTAAATATTTTATTTCATTTCCTCAGCGTCGCCAAAATATCTTCAAAACTAGCATTTTGGACATTCTGATAGTAAAGTTGTCCAGTTGTCGGCAACCACTGGTAGAATATGGTATTTTATAGCGCTTCCAAAAATATCCAAACTCTCGATGATTCACCATAAAAAAAAGATAACTAGATTGTATCTCTTTAGTGACAAGTTATTTCAGCTTGTGCGACCGCCCGCCATTTTAATAGAGGCCTGGACATATTAGCGCAATAGCAAAAACAAAACGCGGAATTGGCGACTAGCTTAAAACTTGGTCGCTAAACAGTGATCATAATTCTAAGCCACATTTTTCCGGCTGCATGAAATATTTTTACAAATCGTTTTTTTATATGATAAATGTAGCTGACTATCAGGTCTCTATAATCCCACTTTTTGAAGTTGATTCGAATATTTGGTTGTAAAATTATTTATTCAAAAATTTAAAAAAAAAAACAATATTCGAACCAATTTCAAAAAATGGGATTTTGGGGATCTGTAAGTCAGCTACATTTATCATTTAAAAGAAAACCGTTTGTAAAAATATTCAATTGAGCCGGGGAAATATGGCTTGGAAAATAATTTTTTTTCATTGGATTTAGCACTGATTCACTTTGGTTTGGAGACCCGCGGTCGAACTTGCTCATTCGCCTTTTTTAAAAAAAAGATGGAGATGCTTGGCGAGAAACAGACTAAAGCCGTCCGAAAATCGCCAAGCAACCCTAGTAAGCCCAAACAAACAGCTCACTTAATGTTAGTGCATGCTGAAACGCATCATTTCATTCTTCAGGTTCAGTGGGCTCATTCCCCTTAACTCTAATGTACTCACCTCCTCCTCCTTGATGGTGTCCTCGTCCCCCTCGTCCTCGGAAGACCCCTTGCGACGAGTGGCGTCCTCGTGCAGAGACGCGAGGCACTTTACGTCGTGGGGCGTGAGCGGGTGCAGGGACGCGACCGTCTTGCGTGCGCGGGAGTCTCGCCTGCGCGGGCGGAGCAGGGCCGTCGTCGACAGGGAGCGCTGGCCTTTCGGGGCGCGCACCTCGCGCTCGGGAAGGGCCGCGATCAGGGACTCCAGGCTGGTCAAAAGAGGATTGAACCATATGAGGAACGCGTTGAATTTTCTTGCTGTTTTTTTTTTGTTATTCTAAATTTCATTGTCGGCTTATTTAAAGTACAAAGAAATTGGAATTTTTTTTAGATCAATTAATAATTTTTTGCGAATAATATTTAAATACATGTTTACTAATTATTTTTTTATAAATTTGTATTAATTATTTTTTTATTAATTATATTAGTTAATTTTTAATAAGTATTTTTTACTTATTAATTTTTGCTTAGTAATTTTTATGGATTAATTTTTTATAGTTTTTTTGGTCAATTCATTTCTTATTAGCTAATTTTTTATTATTTTTTTTATTTATTCTTCCAATTTCTTGAGGCTGAATAACGTGAATTGAGGAAAAGTCCTCTTTCAAACCTCTTTTATATCACGCGACATTACCAGAACCAGGGTTTGTACAAAAACTTTTTAGAATATTTCAGTTTAAACTAGTCACAAAACCCAGTCCTACATTAAAAAAAACCGAGAACCAAACTATAACTTACATCGGAGAGAGCCGTCTTATTTATCGTATATCCAACACACTTTAAACAAAACAACTTCCATCCGCACTCACCCCGGCGAGAACTTCCTCTCCTCGTCCTGCTGCTCCTCCGATGAGGCGAAGGAGGCCGGCTGTGGGGGCGACTGCAGGTTCCTGAAGGAGGTGCTCCGCTTGCGCAGCGGCTCCGGCTCCAGCGTGGGCATCCCCGTGGCGGACGTGGTCGTGGTCCAGGTCGCGGTGGACATGCGGCGCAGCACGCTCGGGGCGAGGTTCTTGCGGAGGCGCTGCGCAAGAGACAAGCAAACAGTATTAGAGTATGAATAATATTTAGTACAATAGACCAGTGGTCGCAGTGCTTCGCCCTGACTGGCTGCCCCACTCAAGTCATAGAGTATGAATATTATGAATGCCATGGGCCGGTAAACTGCAGTAAGTAGACTTATGACTTAGACCATGGTTTAAAGCACTCAATACCTCTAGCCTATAAGAAAGTACACTAAAATACGGATTATTTCAGAGCAGAAACGGTTTAATTCATTGTTGTGGTTACTGCAGTTTACCTGCCCACGGCAGATGATTCCCGCCAAAACGACACCAACCGTGGCCGACTCAACGTACAAGGCCAGAAAAACTTTCCTATATACACGCAAGTGGATAGAAAATTTGACGTCACTGGTACCGAGTGTCGTTTTCCGAAGGTTATGAAGAAACCTCTTCTCAAAACCTGTTCGGAACCATTCGTTCATGACCGACTATATTTTTAGTGTTCCGAATAGGATATTTCGTCTTCAACACTTGGAACAGTGACGTCAAACTATCCGTACACACATGTGTTTGGGAGAGCTTCTCTGGCCTTGTACGTTGAAAAAGCCGTGCCCCAACCTAACTTCATGGGAATCCAGGATCGTCACAATAAAGTGAGCATCAGCGGGAGAACTTGGTTCAACTAGTGCTTTGGACTATAGTCCTTACATTCTTAAAACAAACGAGCGGTTTTAACTCAGTCTGAGTTAATTTCCACTCCTTTCCGTGCCGAAAATGCACTTCCCCTGTAGGAGTGAATTTCACTCTTTTTGCGGAGTGGGTAAAAGAAATAAAAGAAAACAATCTACGTCCTATACACTCTTAAAACGAGCGATTTAAACTCAGTCTGAGTTAATGTCCACTCCTTTCCGGTGCCGATAATGCACTTCCCCTATAGGAGTGGATTTCACTCTTTTGTTTTAAGAGTGTACGATTATACAACATAAGCTTGGCTTCCTCCCTCACTTCCACCTCGTGTGGTTTTCTAGAAAACGACGTAAGCTTGCTGTTCTAAACCTACCTTGTTTGACGCTCTGCTGTGAGGATAATTGCAACTGCTCTCCAAACCCAACTAGGGTGGAGGAAAATGAATAGAACACCTCATACCGTTTCCTGGAAAAATCACACGAGGAGGTAGGAAAGGCAGTAAGTTATAGATTAATTGCATTAGAGAAGTAGGTCTAGCATTGAGTCTGCATAAAAGAGGTCATGGTTCGCACACAAGCCGGCCCATACCCCTTAATTGGTGGCATTAGTTAGTCCCATATTGGTGACATTTTACAGTTCTATTTGCTTTTCAATCACAATCAAAGTACTAATATTCACTGCAGCCAGCGAAGACCTGACAGTCTGACACTCGTATCAGGCAAGCAACCAGCAAAAATCATTGAATTTACGATCGTCAAAAGTCACCAATGAATGAACCGGACCCCCATACCTTAGTTATACTTGGAAGAATATGAGTTTTGCAACTAGACCCTTTATATAATAATGTTTTGTAAATTTGTTTAATTTTATTGAATGAAGGCAAACTCTTTTTTCAAATTCGAAGCTAAAAATATTCCACGAATGAAAAAAAAAATTTAAAAATATTTTTTGCTAAAATACAAAATACATTATTTCGTTGATTTATTCAAAAGAATATTCTTTTTCGATACATTATTTGGAAAAAAATGAAAACACTACAGTTTTTAAGAGGTTTTTTTTTTAAAGAATTTTCTTACATGTTCACAAATAAACCTAACAAAACAAATCCCAATTATAAGTTCTCCTGAAACTATTTCACTAACTATCGATTGCCGATACTTGCAGTGTTTCGGGGACCTCAACGATAGAAACAGAGACCATGCCCAGGGGCGGCGGCAGCAGAGGGGCTAGGGGGCTCAAGCCCCCCTGTCGGGCAAGGCTAGCCCCCCCGTCGGGGAAATTTTGAATTTCGTCGGGGTAAAACTAACTTATGATATCGGAAAAATTTGAGTCTAAAAAAAACCTTTTAACCGTTTCAAAATTCAACACTGTTTCGCATTTTCCACAACTGTCGTCTCAGTCGTGGTTCGTACCCTTCTTCAATTGACCTTGAGTGCATACCACTAAGCGGCGAAATGTAATTTCTCTTTTATCGTCCCACCACCCAAAACAGTGGGGGTGTAGCTGTAGAAACCCTCTAAAAGCTGAGAAAAACAAAAACAAAAAAAGGACGTTCTTTTGAGTTTCCAACTAGTATCATATGTCACCACTGCTGACAAATTTATGGCCTCGGGGAACTTGTCGTGGGGTGCATAGTTGACCTTCGTAGGAAGGTTCATTACCACTAAGTGTTTTCTTCAGAACGGATTTATTTAATGCAGTTTTAAAAGATTTGCTTTTTTGTAAGAAATAAAGAATGTAAAAGAACAGACTACTTGTGGTATGTTAAACCTCAATTAATTTTATTGGATTTTTTGGAAGTATTTTAATATATATATTTTAATTTTAAAAGAATGATTTCCCCGATTATTGATATTTTTTTGTGTTAAAATTAAATAGCAGCAAATTTGTTGTTTGTGCTCGTTTCGGCACGTAAAAAATGCAACGCAGTTTGAAATCTCTTAAAATGTTGTTTTCAAAATTGCTTTCAAATTTTGTACGTTTTTTTTTAAATACAAAATATGTATATCCGAATCGGCAACTTCAAAATTTTGTAACCCCCCCCCCCCCCCTTGAACAATCCTGGCTACGCCACTGATTCTAATAGTTCTCATTCCATGTGTACCACTACCACGGTATTTTGGAGATAATGATGTAAAAAAATATAATCTGTAAGAATCCTAGACTAGGGTCACCTCGATTTTGTCGTCCAATACCTGTACAGTTTTGTAGGGGAATAACACTAGCTGAATTTACCAACACGTAGGGAATACTTAGAGCTAAAAAAAATGTTGTAATTTTAGCCTAAATTAGTTTAAATAAGAAAAAATAGGGCTTCATACTTCTAAAAACATGTAAAATTAGATGTTTTTAGCCCATTGGAAAACTTTCAGAGTTTAAGCCATGTTTGTACCCCTTTTGTCAAAATGTGCATACCTAAAAATCATTTGGCAAGGCATCCTACTGTTTGTTTTGTGGAAATTTTTGAGGATTTGTATCGAGTGTAAAAAGAAATCTGTATAGTAGCGCGTGTAGCTTTAAAAAAGTTTGAAATAGAATTTTATAATTGAACAAAACTATTAATCGATTTCTAAATTTTTTGATTAATTGCGTTTTTTGTTTCATTTTTGAATATTAATAATAACCTTGCGAAGTGTTCACGGTTTTATGTTGATTGTTGGTTATATTTGGACCAATTCGAGAATGAATATGTTAAAAAAAACTTTATTTTTTAAATTATACCGAAGCCCCCCCGTCGGGGTACGCCAGCCCACCCGTCGGGCAATTCCTAGCGCCACCACTGACCATGCCAAAAATGCTGATTCCAACTTTCGACTTCTCTATCTTTGATACAAAAAAGACCGAAATCCAATGTTACAACTCGGAATAGCGGTCTTTGTTCTACTAAGGTACATAGACAGTTGTAAGACGCACACGATCTATTCAATTGCTCTTTGATAAGGCACGTATAAGCTGACGCAGTTTCTTTTGAGGGTATATTTTTGCTCTCTCTGCTTTTCTACTATTCTAGAAAAAGTATATTTGCTCATTGAAAGTCGTTCTTCTGATGATGATATCTAACATATTTTAGTTAGCTTTTATCTTACTTTTAAAGAAAAGAACATAGATACATTTAAATAAATTCCTTTATCTACGTTTCTATTTATTAAAACATTCGTTGCGTAAATATTTACTAAAAGGAGACTTGAAATAAAAATATTAACAAACCGTTCTAAATAATAAAATGTTTTCATTTTTAATTTATTTATATAGCAACTCTAGCTTCAAATACTTTCTTTATTAATAACCTTATATTACAGAGGTTAGACAAAATGCATGAAGTAAGACTTCAGAAAGTAAGAAGACTTCAGAAGAAATCAATGGTATTTGCCCATGTAGCACACTAAAATGTGGGATCTTAGTAATGTGATTGATTAGTTGGGCATAGTAATGTGAGATCTATATGGGCCCACTATAAGAGTGGGCACTACCCATATGGGGCCCAAAGAGAAACAAACAACATGGGCCCATGGAATATATCATGTTGGAGGCCCACATGATATCTTCCATGTAAGTCCATTTTCATGTATGTGTTATTTACACCTTTATCTAGGGAAACTCCGTCAATTAAGAGGGACACTCCGTTAGTTAAATCCGGTTAAAACGGTTTTATAACGTCGAAATTACAGGAAATGTCTTTACGGGTTGCCCGTAAATGACGTGATGCGTTTATGGGGTGTCGGGGGAGGCGTTCTAGCGGAATATCACAAAAATCTCACGTAGGGGAGAAGGGGGTCTCGTCAAATATCACGTAGCTTTCCATGCAAAATTTAAACCTAAAATTTCTAGGAATTAAATTATATTCCATGTAAATATGTTTCTCGGCTTAAACTTGGCAAAATCTGACATGATAATGTTTATCGTGGCTTTCTGAATCATATTTCAAAATGTTGGAGCTTTAAAAAAACAATTTAAAATTCACCAAAAAAGAAACCATATGAAAACATACGAATTTTGAAAAATCTTACTATCTCACGTGATATTCCGCGGTTTTGGAGGGGGGGGGGGGTCGAGCCAAATCTCACGAGGGGGGTCAAAAATTCGTCAAAATCGCATCACGTGATTAATGGACGACCTCTTAAAAGTAACGGCTTATTTTTTGAGTGCAGGAATCGAGTTAATTTTTTAAGAAGAAATCTACCTTGGGCAGCGCCGATGGCCTCTCCCCCGTGAACGGTATCTCCTCGTTGTCCGCGGGGGGCGGCGGAGCTGCCGACCGGAAATACGGGAGGATGAGGCTGGCCTTGCGGCGCTGCGGCGACCGCCGGTGCTGCATGCGGGGCGGGGCGCCGCAGCACGAGGAGGACGATGTCGGGGTCGGCGCCAGCAGGGACGAGAGGCTGCGTAGGCCGCTGGCGACGTGCGGGGGCAGCTGCGGATCGGCCAGCATGTCGGTGACGAGGCCGTGGGCTTCCGTCACGGCGGCGGCGTCCACGGAGTCGCGGCGGTTGTTGCGACGGTGCGGCTGCTGGGAGGAAGGCTGGTCGCGATGCTGATGCTGGTGGTGGTAGTGGTGACTAGCCTGGGAATCGGGAATGGAGACTTGGCTTAGGTTAGGTTTTCGACAAGAAGTTCTGCTGTTGTTTCTTATTCTACTTGATCTAGATCAAGTCTAGACCAAGTCCAAAGACCGTTCTCCCACAAAAAATCTCGAACTGGTACAAGTTTTTTTAAAAGTTCACGCTTCTCCAACTCCGCAACTATGAAAACAGAATGTCAATTTCCCATATAATACTCCCCCTTCTCTCAAATTTCAACAAACGGAATAACTAATAATAAACATCTAATAACTGAGAAATAACTAATAATAAACATCTAATAACTGAGAAATAACTAATAATAAACATCTAATAACTGAGAAATAACTAATAATAAACATCTAATAACTGAGAAATAACTAATAATAAACATCTAATAACTGAGAAATAACTAATAATAAACATCTAATAACTGAGAAATAACTAATAATAAACATCTAATAACTGAGAAATAACTAATAATAAACATCTAATAACTGAGAAATAACTAATAATAAACATCTAATAACTGAGAAATAACTAATAATAAACATCTAATAACTGAGAAATAACTAATAATAAACATCTAATAACTGAGAAATAACTAATAATAAACATCTAATAACTGAGAAATAACTAATAAATAGCTAGCATTATACTTATAATAATCAAATATAAAGAAGTATTTTGAGGTCATTTTTAGTTTTAAATAACGTATTTTCAGGAATAATGAGGTAAAATCCATATTTTATTGATATTTCTCCTGTTTTTCGGGACTGTAACAAAAAAGAAGGACGCTTTGATGGCATTTAATGTACGCTGAACAGTAAGACAAAAAGATGGACTGTCCCGCCAAAAGAGGGACGTTTGGTCACGTTGTCCTCGGAAAATGTTAAACGCTAATTTTTCAAAATTTCTTCAAAACATGATTCTAAATGTATAATTAATTAAAACTATGTTTACATAAAGAATACATTCGTAGAACTTTTTTCGAGAGTGAAGAAAATACAAGTCTAAGATGACATTGAGTTTATCTAGTACTTTTTAAGTCATTCTACCTTAAAGTACCATTTTTGACCATATTGTCGTTTTTTTATGCACTTCATGACGTCACATTGTGGCAATCCCATTCTTGAGAATATGCAGCGACCTACCTATTCTAAGATAGTTACGAGCCTCACTTTCAAGTTTTTAGGGAGGAGGGTTGTCATAAGTGCAAAGTATTATAATTTAAGAAGTAACACTGACATCCCCTTACATCGGAATCCATATTTTAATACTAATAGTACTAAAAAAGAACTCAAACATTGTCATCCAATTTTCAGTTCACTTTTTTAATGTGGTAAAGTGGAGTGCAGTAGAGTCCCGGTTATCCGAAATTCGGCTTAACCGAAAGGCGCCGGGGGTCTTTTTTGTGTGCTAAAATATGAAATGTACGCATAAATGCATAAATAAAGAAACGCACAGAAAATAAATACGTAAATATAAAGTTGGATTTATTTCTCAAAATATGCAATAATCTTTTTTTTACTGCTCAAATTCGGTTCGTTTTAAAGCAGCCCTGTCCCACCTTTTTCTAAATAAGCGCATTTTCAATTTTTTACTTATTTTAAAATATAACTAGTGCTAAAATTAACTACTTTAAAATAACTAAATAATAAAATAACTAAACTAAAATATAACTAAGAAAAAATAGCTTTCAAAGAATGTACAAATAATAGGTAGTAATAAGATTATTAAATTAGCCATAACACTTACTACTAAATCAACAATTTTAAAATAAAAAAATTCGAAAATAAAAAAATTCTTTGAATTGTTCAAACTCAAACAACAAAAAGACAAAACAAACTATTCGAAATAATATTCAAGGAGATGGAAAACATTCGGAAAAAAAACCGACCACCCACTCGTTTTCGCCAACATCATTCTTTTGCGGTAAGAACGATCGATGAATATATGGTCGATCATTATTTCCAAGACTTATTTATAGGTTTCATTCATTCCCGAAATCCAGGGAAACCAACAATGTTAAATTTCGACGAGTTTAAATACAAGTATCGGTCTAGTTACTTTTTGTACAAGTTGAAACCAAAATATACAAATTAACTCTCTAATGCATGATTATTATATTTTTCGATCTTTGATAGTCATACATTACGAGAAAAATATTTTTAAATAATCTCTTTTGCCCTGAAATTTAATTATATAAATTTATAAAACATTCGCATCCCCTTAGATTTAGCATTGAGAACGATTCTTTAAATTTGGGGAAATTGTATTATTTTAATTGAATGCAACATAAAATCCTTTTTATTTCTTTAAACAGTTAACTTTTTCATTCAAAATATCAATATGGCTTCCAATATATGAAAAATTGCTAAAAATGACATCAAGAATATTTTAAAGTCAATAATCCGGATTAAAGTGATGGTTGCAAAATGGAAACAGTATGCACAAAAAGGTTAAAACCAATAAAAAAACATTCCAGTTGTGATTGTGTTTGCTTTCTTTTATTTGGAATGAATTAAATAAAAAAGACCGTTTTTTCCTCGGATGGAAATTTGCGGTTAACTCATCTGGACCATTAAAGTATAACGACGTTATTAGCAGTAATCCTAGCACGTAATATCCTATTAGCGCTGCCTTAGTAATGACGTATTTGTAACTATATAAGATCGCACAATGACGTAGATCTCAAGAAAATGAAACATTTTATGACGCACGTTTTACGGATCTTGTTACATTTGGGTATTTTTACTAAGAGGCTATTTTTGGAAGATTGGGTTTTCTAAAAATTGTGACGTTTTCATGGAATAACTGCATTTGTCTCTTAAATGTTGATTTTGTTAGGGCTTTAAAAAGTAATACATTATACTTTTGAAATTAAGATATTTTAAGCGGTGTTGAAATGTTTTACATTTTGTAACATAAATAATCAATCGCTTTCATTCTTAAATTTTATTTATAAATTTAGTAGAATAAATTTTTTTTAAGAATAAAGTTTTATATCATATCTTTGAATTAGAAAAAAATATTCCGGTTTCTTTAAATAAATATTATTCATAAAGGGTTTTGTGCATGGATAGCTTTTAATTCATTCTCGTTATTTACTTAAAATTTTAGGTATGGGTGAAAAAGTCCTGGTTTGAAGGTAACATTTAACTGTGTCACCACACAAAGGTAATATGCTAATTTAAACATTGCGGGAAATTTGTAAGCATAAAAGCCAATTTTGTTATGCAATTCTTCGAGAAGTAGATGCAATAAGATGAACTGCAGGTTTAGATTATAAAATTACGCAACTGAATTGGTTTGTATGAGATAGGTATTCTAAGTAAAAGAAGCATATCACTTGTTTCTTTTTATTCAGTTCATAAAATAATACATAAGCCAACAAAATAAGGTTTTTATATGATTCAGTTTTAAAATATTTATCCAACTTAATGCTTTAAGTCACTAAAATAATAACATAAAACTATGATATAAAACGAAACATGTCTATTTCTTCGAGAGTTTAAAGGACGATTATAATCAATTGTAAAATCAAAGCTAGCGAAAAAAAATAGAATTAAACTTTTTACTTTCATTTACCTAATATTACCTAATATAAATATAAGGAAATATAACATAATTAAAGTATTGCGATAGGGGTCGAAAATCCTTAATGAAGATTGTGTGTAATTTTACACGTTTTGGAGGTATCGATTCTGAAAAAGAGGTTTTTGAACATTGGTCATTTTACACAATTTCATATAACAATTTAAAGGCGAGTTTATGTAATTTTTCCCTTTCAATTATTATCTTAGCTTATGTTGGAAGGCTTTTTCTTTTCAGTTGTTTATAATTGTGTCTTTTTTCAAATAAATGAACTTATCAGCATACAAAAGAAAATATTGGATTAAATCTCATCCTTAAAGAAATTTGCCTTTCACAACAAATGCGAAGCACTACCACTAGGCCACTGGGCCTCACAACAAATTAAGTAAAATATATCTATCAATACAAAATTTCCATTCCCCTCAAAAATTGCATTAGTAAAAAGACTTGAGCTAATTTCATGTTTAAAAAAGCATTCGAAAAAGTTGCCAGTGTTACATTCACAGTATAGAATTTTTTAGTATGTTTATTAAGCTTCATTTTTTATTAGAATAAAAATGTTTCATTTATGTGTTTTTTAAACACTACTTTTCAAAAAAAATAATTTTTAAAAAAGTAAAACTGCAGTTTTTAGGTTCAAAAACGCTCATGATATTTTAAAAGTAAATTAGTAAAACAGGTAGTTTAAGAAATAGCTAATGAAACCTCTCTTTATACTATCTGAAACCATAACTGATGGTAAACGGCATAACTTCTCTGTATGTAAGGCGATAAATTTAAAATAAATATATGGCAGAATACATATTAAATGAACTTTGAAACTCCATTAGCATAAATAAAAAAACATATGTATATAATTCATAAAAATCTGTATTGCATGAGTACTTCCGATACTTAGAGAACAAGATTGCCTTCAAATATTACATGGAAGTAGTAATATATTTTAAGTAATGCACTATAATTTAGATGCTATACAGTTAATTTACTATTAATAAAAATTTAAAGCAGAATTGTGTGCTACAAAAATGTTACACTATGCATAATATTTAGTGTAATATATTTTTAAAACGAATGATTAGCTTAAAACTGCTATATGCCACAATATTAAGTAATATTAAGCTTTATACTTTAAACATTATACTTTTAAAAATATTTTTCCTTTGAATAAGTTAAAAACAAATATGAAATGGTAAAATAAAAACAAAAGTAGGCTTTAATGCATTTAACTAGACCTCCATTATAAGTACTTATAATGTAAAGCTGTGGCCCATACTTTCTTAGCTATCTTAAATTATCTTGAAGACAAATTATTATTTTTTTTAACTTTCCTAAATTTATAAATTTATTTCTGTTACACTAGCTACTAATTCACAAATTTAAATCTTTTTCTTACAGGTTTGATTTACGTAGCGTAGGAAGGGGGTAAACTTAAATAAAATAAATAAATTGGTGCTTGGTGAAATTTATTTACTAAGATCTAAGATGTTCCAATGGCTATTATACTCGATTTTTATTTAATTTGATTCGTAAAATTATGAACACGCTGTTTCAAAAACAGATTCCTTTTCACTTTTGGCATATTTACATTGGAACTGCATTAAAAAAAAACTATTTCAAAAGCTCTGTTTTGCGGTATTTAGTACAATAAATATATACAAAAAAAATCATGTAATATGTATAGATTGCAAAATGATATGTCAATACATATTTTTTTCTCAAGTTAATATTTTAGCAAACGATAAATAGTTTTAAATCGTTTTCAACGTCGGTATTTTACTATAAATCTAAACGCAATTGCTAGAACTCGACAGTTTGCGATATAAAGTCAGTGAATTCAACTTCATACTTAAGGTATAAGGCATCCCTACAACTTTTAAAATTTAAGACTTTTTTATATTTTCATGAATTTTAAAATGATTTTAAAATTTTGCTTCAAAAATTATTTTTTTTAATTTTAAACATGATATATAGTAAAAATTTAGATTGAAAGATTTTTGTAAAAAAATGTGGATATCATTTCTTATATCTTGTAAGTCCTGAATTTGTAAAAGTGATTCGTTTCATAACACCTATTTTTTATATAAACAAATTATTATGATTTCAATCATTGAATATATTAAATTATAAAATAAACCTGACTTAAAAATAATATCGTAATTACATGATGAGAGATAAACCTTATTACATAAAGTTCATTAAATTGATTAAACAAGCTTTTTGTTAAATTTAATTTTAAAAAATATATTCTTATTGTTGGTCAATATATTATTATATTATAAAAATGCATTAAGTAAAGGAGTATTCTTCATAAGTATGTTTCTTTAATATTTAGAATGAATTTAGCAGCAAATTTTTCAGGACCTTTCTTTAGAAGAGCCGTTTAAAATTTTGGTAAAAATTCAAATTATCACAAAATCGTTCCAAATGAACCTAGATCAAAAATATTTGGCATGGATATCCATTTTATGAGTATCAAAAGGTATGCATAGTCATTTTTTACTTTAAATTTACCTTTGCTGGGATATTTTTAGATAGGTCTTTCTTTCGCGTACAAAATCGTTCAAATTTGTACGCGAAAGAAAGACCTATCTAAAAATATATCAGCAAACGCAAATTTAAAGTAAAAAATGACTATGCATACCTTTTGATACTCATAAAACGGATATCCCTGCTAAATATTTTTGATCTAGGTTCATTTGGAACGATTTTGTGATAATTTGAATTTTGACTAAAACTTTAAACGGTTCTCTTAAAGAATGGTCTTTTTCGCGATAGGTGTCTTTTCCGCGTACGGTGCGATATGTTGTCACCGGTCTCAATGACGGAAAGCCTGGGATTGCATTTCTTTACAACGGGGAAAAATACTTTACAGGGAAAAACATTCAGTTGAGAAAAAGTTCATGTATTCAGCATTCAAATAAACAGTAAGCTAGATTGAAAAGAAAACTTTTAAATATTATTTGACTATAGTTTTTAATACAAATTTTAGGATTTTTTTCTTTGATTTTTGTAAAAGTAAAAATGCAGCTAATATATATAGTAAAGAAATTTTTGAAAGCTAATATGATATATTTAAATGAATCCAAAATATAAAACTTAAAATCACCAATACTCATAAAATTATTATGAGTAATAATATGAAACAGAAAATTGGCAAAAGTTCAATAATCTGGAATACTCAATTATCCAGACAAGACATTCCAAATAAACAACTTTTTATTTCTTAGCAGAATACAATATTTTATGTTATCTCTCCGATACAAAATAAATTTATCTCGATTTAATACATTTAAAACAGAAATATGAAATAGAAATTTGGCAAACATTTGATTATCCAGAAAACTTACTTATCCGGACATTTTGAATAAACTGGTTTTTATTTCTTAGCAGTATACAATTTCTTAAGGTCGCCTTCCGATGCAATTTGATACATAAAACATCTATCTCTACCAAAAAGGTGATTATGCGATGTTGTGTACGTGAAATAAGTATAAATTTGGCAGACATTCAATAATCCGAAAAACTACTTATCCGTTCAGAAATAAAATAGGCTTTTACTTTCTAGCAGCACACAATTTACTATGGTCGTCTTCCGATGCATTTATGATGCGAAAACTATCTATCTCTACCAAAATGGTGGTGATATAATATTGTGTGTATGAAGCAAGTAGAAATTTGTCAAACATTCAATAATCCGAAAAAATCTTTTATCAGAGTACATTCCAAATAAACAGGCTTTTATTTCATAGAAGCACACACGCAATATCTTAGTCACCTTCCGATGCAATTCCTATATACAAACTATATATCTCTAAAACGAATTGGTAATGATACGATGTTTATGTGAAATAAGTAAAAATTGGAAAAACATTCAGAAACCATGCTGTTTATATAAAATAAATAGAAATTTGTCAAACATTCAATAATCCGGAAAACTCCTTTGTCCGTAGATTCCAAAGTAAAATAGTCTTTTATTTCCTAGCAACATTCAATAATCCGAAAATACACTTATCTGTACATTTCGAATAAATAAGCTTATTTCCTAAAAACACACAATATCCAATGGTCAGCTTCCGTTGCAATTTAAGAACAAAAACTATCTCTACTAACAAGGTGATGATACGATATTGTTTTTATGAAATAAATTGAAAATTTGACAGACATTCAATAATCCGGAAAACTCACGTATCCGTACATTTCGATTAAATAAGCTTTTATTTCCTAACAACATTCATTAGTCCGAACACACTTATGCGTACATTCAAATAAAATTGGTTTTCATTTCATAGCAGCACACAATATCCTATGATCGCCTTCCGATACATAAAAGGTGACGATACGATATTGTGCGCTACTATTTGTATACTATTACTATATTGCACTCACCCTGGGCTGAGCGTTTCCCATGGTGTCTGGGCTAGGCGGCATCACACGCCTCCCCCTCCCCTAATATTTCTGGATCGTCCTCTATAAAGGGGGCGGAGGGGTGACTGGGCACGTGCAGGTGAAACGCCAGGTAGCCGACAACATGGCTGCCGAGGAAGGGGGGGGAGGAAAGATAACAGGATCAGTGATCCTGGTCGTATCAAATCAGTCCTCTTCTTCTTATCCCTTTGGTGTTGAAGGCACAGTGAAAGAGGGTGTAGAATGGTTGAAGAGATCGAGTTTTTAACCTTTTGCTGAAGGGATTGCCGAGATGATGCGTGATCATGAGAAGGTTCCCAGCGACCCCTGGCGGTGGTGATTGGAAGGGCCGGCCCAGAAACCTTGAGGGGTGGAGGGGGAGGGGAGAGAGGTTTTTAACCTTTGTGGATCCGTTTCTGGAGAGAGATCGATAAAGTTGGAGAGAGAGAGAAAGAGAGAGCGTACGTTGGATGAGATCTTGGAATTTTTAAGTTTGGAGTTTGTCGGAAGTCCCTTAAGGACCGATTAGGGATAACTTTATTTTGTGGTTGGGGAAGGAGGGGGGGATCAACTTTGACCTTTGAAGGGATTCGTTTCGTCGAATCGGATTATTTGATATGAATGCGAATGTATTAATTTATTTCGAATTCAAGGTTTTGAATAAGTGAAAGGATCCAATTACTTTAATGCTCTAGCTTATTAGATTTGATTGCATTTGATGTAGGATTGATTAATTAGGTCTCTTTAGACAATAGTCTTTGAATACCTAATTATTTTAAATGCAAATAAACTAAAAATGCAAATTATTGGAATTAGGAAGAATCGACGCAACAGTAAATTGTATTAAAATTATTTATTTTATTATTTAGATAAAACAATTCATGTGGGTTAATTTTTAAATAAAGTAAATAAGCTTTTAAAAAAGTTACTGATTTGCTTTAAAAACAATAAAGTAAACTTTTGTTGCTTATTGACAGTGATGAATTTTAAAATGACTTTTCATTAAAAAAATTATATTACATACAATAAGTAAAAATATTATTCTTTTGATGTTTTCAAAAACATTACATTTGTAAGTTTTTCTCAATAGTAGCTGCATTATACAATAATATTCAGTTAAAATATTTTTTGCCATACCATCGTTCGTTTATAGATCTACGTTTAACAGTAAATCAGTTATCTTTTATGTACTAACTTGATTCTCTATAAGTTTAAAGTATTTTGTAAATACCTCACTACTATATTAAATGTATTATAGCTTAAATTTTACAGGTTTAAATATTAATTTGTATTTTTTCAAACTTTATAGAACTGTAAGTGTAAAATTTTGACATTTAAATGCAGTTAAATAAACCGAATGAGCTTAAACAATGTTTAATAATTAAAATTAAAAACTTTTGAAAGCGAATAAATAAATAAATAAAGAATGTGGGGTTTAATAACTATAAATGTTTGTTTCGCATAATGTTAGAATTTAAAGAACAAACTCCTAAGTAAATATCAAAACTTCTTTTATTAAAACAAATACAGACCAGTATAAATAGTTTACAAATTTAAAAATGATTTTTATAATGATATCCAGCAATAAATAAAACATGAAACATGCAAACATACAAAAGTAATTAAAACATGTGGAAATTCAACTAAGAATATTTTAAGTTGTTATATTTTGATACTTTAATAGTATTTTAACCTACTATATTTTACAATTATTTTAATATTTTAATTGTAGAATATATAGTCTTTAATTTCCTAAGAGCAATTAGCTTTCGTGCTTTTAAAATCTTTAGAAACAAATCTTTGAACATTAATTTTTACAGTTTAGTTACTTCTTTACTTGTCTATGAATATTTTTTAATTATATGTTTTATTAAAAAACTGATTTAATGTAGAAATTTATTAACATGTTTGTAAAAATATGATAAAGTATTTTTAAAGTATTAAGCTAAACATAAACCTTTTAAATTTTTCATTATCATTTTTTTCATTATTTTCTTCTCAAAACTATTATAATCCACCAAAACTCAAATACCAAAGCTAAACATTACAAAGTCGACTTACATCAAACAATGCCACAAGCAATACAAATAATAACATGAAAATTTGATAACTCCATTTGATTTTGTCCAAAATTTGATTTTGTCCATTCTCCTAATGCCCCCATGTAACCTGAGCATCAGGAACTACGTACAGCTCCCGTACAGCCACCACTGCCTGTCCATGCAAGCTGGCCCATGCCTTTCCCAGCCTCTTTCTCCTGCCAGACAGCAAAACCGTGGGCAGACAGCACTGTTCCTCGCAGGCCAGCCTGATATAAGCGGAATAGATCTCTTTGCCGGACAGGCTTAGTGGTTCCGAGAAGACGAAATCGGAAGAGAGCCAAGTGTCCGGGAGCTGGGAGGTCCGGTTCAATTTCCGAACCGAGCAGCGGAAGCAGTCTATTTTCTGTCTCAGCACCTCTTTGCCGTCCGACTCGCGGAACATCTGAATGAAGGCTTCCGATCTGTGGAGAGAGGGTTGATTAAAAGAGGAGGCTTAATTTAAACCTTTATGTACTGACGGTACTTATAAGTACCACTTAAAAAGTCGCTGTTTCACTTTTCATTGTTTAATTTGGAGAAAACGGGGATAAATAAAACTGTTTGATTTACAAACTCAGTTTTAACACATTAAAGTCTTTATAAAGGTAAAATCAAGTTTTTCTTTTTCTTCTGCGCCAACTCGTGATGGACTGACGGTACTTATAAGTATACCACTTAAAAGGCCGTTGTTTTCCTTTTCATTGTTTGTTTGAGGTAAAATAGATAGTAGTGGGCTTTTATTAATGCAGTATGCGGTTTCAACACATTAAAGACTAAAAAGGTAAAAAAGGTAAAATAAATTAATTTAACAAAATTTTGTTTGTTAATCAGTGTAATTTAGTAATTATAAGTAGACAGAAGTGGAAAAATATAAATTCGGGACATTAGTGCATTTTATGTCCCAAACTATTTTTTATCTCGGCAAACCATAGTCCACCAAAAGGATCCACAAATTGTAGATGAGTTACTTCAGTTTTTATACAACAATTACTATTCTAATCTAAATGACTGGTAGTAGCACAGTTCATTCAGCGCCAACTAGCGTAGATGCTGTTTTGAGGTTGTGCCTGGCCTGTGGTGAACATGAACAGCTACAAATTCACCAATTTTGTGATAAAACGATAACCCCCGCAAAAGTAGCGAATCAACGCTCAAGATAGTGGTGGAAGCTAAAAAGTTCCAGGAATACAGTGCAATCCTGCACCAATCTTTTTAACAGCGTAAAGTAGTTTTATTGATTTGATATTTTTAAAAAGAATATATATATATATATATATATATATATATATATATATATATATATATATATATATATATATATATATATATATATATATATATATATATATATATATATATATATATATATATATATATATATATATATATATATATATATATATATATATATATATATATATATATATATATATATATATATATATATATATATATATATATATATATATATATATATATATATATATATATATATATATATATATATATATATATATATATATATATATATATAATTATCATATCAAGGTTATGAGGCCTTTTTTTTTTCATTTCTTCATGTGAAGTACGATTCGTTTTCAAAAATACTGTTTAAAGGAAATTTGAAACAATTTAGAGATGTTATTAATTCATTGTGATAGTATTCGAATGATTACAAAAATTAATTATATAATGTTTTTATAATACAGTCCAAATGCAAAGTGGACATTTTAATGTTTTGAGTTCCACAAAAACAAAAATAAGGTAGCGGTTGGTTAATCAATGTAGAAGGCGGGGCTTACCGTGCCAAACCACCATTCATCGCAACCACAAATGAAATCCAGGAATGAAAAATGTATGATTTAGGTCACATGAAACAAGCCAATTAAGAAATTAACCTAATAAATTATTTTGGATAAATAATACTTAAACTGTTAAAAGATTAGCTATATTATGTGCATAATATATTTTTTAAATACAATATCAATTAAAAATAGTAAATTAACTTAACAAAGTATTTTTGAACCAAATAATTTATTATCGGAAAGCGGCTTTTCAATGAAATAATAGCGATTAATATAAATAATTAATTTAAAGAAGTATGAATACTTTTAATCTATTCACTTAATAAATAGCAACATACAAACAAATAAAAAATTGTTGTACGTGAAAGTAGTTAATTTTGTCATTAATCCTCTAATTTTAATAAATAGAATTTGGGCAAAACCATTATTAATAATAAAACTCTTATAATCCAATCTATTAGCAATATATATCCTTAAACACCAAATATACTTTCTGTACTTATACCTAATAGGATTATAAGATGGAAGATAATCAACACCAAGTATTTTATACTTAACAGATTATGTAGTATTTTTCCCCTTAATGCACTTTAAAAGAACGGCAAAGTCGTTTCCCTGTTACCCTACTCTTATGACAGGAAAATCACCAAACGGCTAAGTTCGTTAAAATAGTGAATTAAGACTCAAATCCAGTGCTGCCTTAGGCCGTTTATTATTATCTTTTAAAAGTAATATAATACTTTTAGACTTTTCTTTTATATTATTTTTTTATGTAGTACTAGTATACAGAAGTGCCCAAACGGTGCTTGATATATATTTAAAATTAATAACATTAGAACTAGTGAAAAATATGTGCATTACATATTAATAAATACTCTTAATTTATATTTATAGATGTGATACTATATTGTTATTCGGTTGCTTAAAGGCATTTGGACTTAAAAAACCCGGATTGAATTTAAGTGCTCAGGCATTGTTGGCATTGTATTAAGTTAATAATGTATTAAGAAATCAGAAGTGTTTTTTTTTATATTTAGATACAAATAGCGTCGTCACTTCTGTTTTTATTAGCTTCCCTTTAAACCTAACAAAGTTGGATTACATTCCTGCCAAAACATGTTAGTTTTACTCATTATAAACCTTTTGGCTCTCATTTTAATTATTTTCTCCAAATACCTTTAAGTGCATCTTTCGGCTAAATCTGGCTCTAGCGCATTAAAACAACATTCCAGCCTAAAAGCCTTTGTCGCAAAAATGTTTTTTTTTAAAATGATGATGAAGCAAAATTGTTCTATCTTTTTTTCTGGATATTTTAATTCGACATAAATAACCATAAACTTTGAATGCATGCAATTTTGATTTATATGTTTAAAAAGTTCATATTTAAAATTATTTATCTGTTTAAAATTTCATAGTTAAAAATTATTTATATGTTTAAAAATTCATATTTAAAAAATATTTAAAAGTTCGTATTTAAAAAATATTTAAAAGTTCATATTTAAAAAATATTTAAAAGTTCATATTTAAAAAATATTTAAAAGTTCATATTTAAAAATTATTTATATGTTTAAAAGTTCATATTTAAAAATTAAAGAAACTTACAACTCAGGTGCGCATATTTCGAGACTGACCCCATATAAAATGGCACTTCTGTCGAAAGACACTTGGAAGCAGAGATTTCCCCTGTCTGTGTTCAAGACATCTGTGAGCCCTTCCCACGTCCCACATAATTGGAATTGCATGCACTGTTCTAGTACATCCTCCGGCACTTGGTAAGCGCTTCTTTTGCATAGGCAGCGGCTGAAACATTCCATAGCAGCCCCGGGTATCCCATCTCTTTTTCTCAGGGAACACATTCTGAAATGCAAATGGTAAATACTTTAGGTTGTGTATTTTAAGTTGCAGTAAGAGTGGAAGATAGAGAAAGAAAATATTTGATAGAGTGAAAATATTCATGGGACAGTATTTTTAAATATATCCTTTTGTATCAATTATTTTTAAGTCGAGGTTTTTATTGGATTTTCACCACATTATTTGTTTTTGCAGTTAGAATTGAATGGACAGTTTACATTGGATTTTTTTTTATAAATGTTAGAAATAGACTTACTTTTTTGCATAAATTGATACCATTTAATTTCATTTAAAAACTATAAAATTTAGTATCCAATTTGTACTATTTAATAAGTTTTTAATTTACTTCAGAAGATTAAGCTTATTTTTATACGTCCTATATATGAAGGGTTTTGATTCAAAACTCACATTTTCCAAAGTATAAATAAGAAATTGAGTCCGGTCCTTACGTTGGCGACTTTTGGCTATCGTAAATTTATTAGAAGAAATCTCCAATGAACCGCCAGGACCTTATATCTTAGTTATGCTCTGGAAAATGTAAGTTTTGTAAATAAATTTTTCGTATTTATTACCTTTAGAAACAAACTATGATTAGATGTACAAAATGAAACTTTTAGTGTCTAAATCCCGTACTTTCAATTACAAACCTTTATATCTAATACGCCAATTATACTGTTACAAATTTTAGTGTAAATTTGCACCGGAATCCTGAAACTTTCTAGCTGCCACCACAATTTGGATCGCGAATTTACCAATTTTGTGGTAAAACCATAACTTTGATACATCGCAGAAGTAGTAAATCAACGCTCCAAATAGTGGTGGCAGATAAAAAGTTTCAGGATTCCGTTACAATCATGCCCCAAATTTTTTAACAGTGTAAATATGAAGGGTTTCGTTGCAAAACTCATTCTCCAGAGCATAACTAGATATTAGGTCCGGTCCTTTCATTGGAAACTTTTGACGATCGTAATTTTAATTGGACGAGGTCTCCAATGAAAGGGACGGACCCTATATCTTAGTTGTGCTTTGGAGGATATGAGTTTTACAACTGGACCTTTTATATTTTTAAACTTTAGAAACAAATTTCTGATTTGATGTACAGTTGATCAAATTGAAGAGCTAAGTGGAAGAACGTGCTAAGTGACATTTTTGATAAAATTGCAATTTTTGTGCCAGTGAACGTATTATTCTATACTTCAAACATAACAAGTTTCCCCTTTTTCAGAAACTTAAATTTAAGTATACTTTTTACCGCTTGCAAATACCGTTTATGAAGGATTTAAGTGCAAACTAAAAAATTCAAAGCTCATTTTCTCGTTTTCACCTTTTTGTCACTTAGCACGTTCTTCCACTAAGCTCTTCAATTGAGAACTGCAGTATCTGAATCCCGTACTTCCTATCACAAACCTTTTTACATTTAATAAGCAATTTACTTAATTAAATATCACTCACCTCAGGAGCTTAAGCATGTCCTCAATATACCCCGCCACAGTTTCGTCATCCATCCGCCTCCCATTCATAGAACACATCCGCCGACCCCACCTCCACACTCCCCAGAACACCACCGACTCGTCAGGCACATTCAAGTCATCCGAGGTCAGCAAGCATAGCAAGCTGCGTCGTCCAAGACTGAAGACCAGATCAGACGAGAAGACGTGGAAAGCGTTCCTTTCGAGGACTTGCCTGCAGGCGGCCTTGACTAGGCCTTCGTCTCCAAGGGGTTGGTATTCTTCAAGAAGGTGGCAGGCCTCGGTGACACTGAGGTTTGGTAAGAGGTCGTCTTCAAGGTGGTCTCGGAGGGACTGTAGACCGTATTTCTCTGCTGCTACCAGTAGATCGGGTGTGACTTCGGTAGGGTGTTCGCCGGAATAGATGTACCTAAAAGGAAGGATAAAAAAAAGGAATGGATATACTGTTTCATTTACTAAATGTTGTATTTTTTCCATGCAATTTTAATTTTCGCCGAAAATATAACTTATTAAACTTAGGAAGTCCAAAAATCGTAAACTTGAGTATAAATAACCATCTGTGCCTAGTTACGACGCAAACGGATCTTTTTGTACCTAAATGGGATAGATATTGTTTTATTAACTGAGTGATGTATTTTTTTCCAGATAACAATTCACATTTTTGCCTAAAATAGAATATTCTGAACTCTGAAAGTTCAAAAAATTTAACTTGAGTATGTGGTCAAGTTATGACGCAAATGAATATCTAGTTTAACAGTCTTTTTGTCCCTTTATGAAAGTGTAAAATGGAGTAGATATTGTTTTATTAACTAAGTGGCGTATTTTTTATCATATAATTCTAATTTTCTTTGTAAATGAAACATTTTGAACTCTGAAAGTTCAAAAATAGCAACTTGAGTATGGAATACTCATTTGTGAACAGTTGCGTTCTAGCTAACTTTCCAGATATACATGTACAGCTAACTTTCTAAGATATACATGTAAAGTACTAAGATAAGTCGACAAAAACTGGATTCAGTGTATAATAAATATCTATAAATAATGAATTTGATATGCATTAGTTGACTCAAGTGCTCATTTACAATCGTCAATACCATGAATTTAATAAAACTAAAGATTTTAGTGTAAGTTCAAATAAATAAAAAAAACTTCAGTAGGTTTTGTTAACAAGATAATTTTAATATGAAACCTTAATTGAAGGAATCATACACTGATTGCTTAGCAATGCTTCTGTTTTACCCATTACATTAATAAATTATTACATTCCATTTTCATCACACTTACTTTAAAAGTGTCAAAATGGTGTCTGGATGAGTACCAACAATGGTAACATTCAAAGGGGACTCTTCTTGATCTTCTATCTTTCGATCTTCTATCATCTCCCTGAATTTTTCCGATTTGGCAGTCAGAAGGAGAGAGTGTGCTGGAAATCGCCAAGTGTATCCTGCATGGCGTACTTTTAGGGTCAAGTCGCTTTTCTCATCGCTTATCACAAGGTCAGAAGCCATGGCTGAGATTCTTTAATTGTTCACTTAGTTAAGTAGCTGAAATTAGTTTTTTTGAAATGTTTAAAAACAAGGAGAAATACTAACAGTGTGGCTTTTTTAAATTTTAGTTTAAAAAAGAATAAAAACTTTTAAAAAACTGGCTGAGATTCTTTAATTTGTATATGGGATTAAGTAGCTGAAAAGAGATTTAAAAATATTTTAAAACAATAAGGGCAAATTCTAACAGTGTGGCTTTTTTATATTTTAGTTTAAAAAAAGAATAATAACTTTTTAAAATTTTCTTTTTATAATTTAATTTCAAAAAATAGTTATTTCTTTAAAAATAGTTCATATGGAGAAATGCATTTAAGTAATTACAAGAAAGACTTTGCTTAACCATTATGGTATTCTAAGTTTTTATAAAACAAAAAAATATTGATAAGCATTTATATTACGCAATTTTATTTTGTTTCGCATTGGATGTTATCAGTATATTTTTATTGAGTTTTTCCAGCGCCAATGTTATAATTTTTATATAAATAGATATGCTAAAATAACAAAATTCCTATTATTGTACTAAAGTATATGAAATTACAAAATGTATTAAATGCATATAAAATGCGTCGAATTATAAATCCAATAAACCAAATTATAGTTTTAAAAAATGAAATATGAAAAAATAACGTATTTTATTTTTTAAATAATTTGGCATTCAAAACGAACTATTGCTCTGTTTTACATATTTAGTGTGTGACTTTTTATAACTTGTATATGTCTTGCCGAAATTTTCCCCAAGAAGCTAAACAGAACTTTTTACTTTGTCGTTTAAGAATTGAAGAATAATTATAATTTAGATTTAAAACTAAGTAATAATTCATTTATTATAAAGAATATATAGCTAGAATAATAGATTGTTATAGTTAGAGCCCTTTGTTATTCGGGTATAAAAAAATTAGCACATTTGTAAGTAATAGAGCGAATACGTTTTACAACTCTGTTTATAAACACACTGACAAATCAAACAGTGATTGAAGAAATGATCGAACGTTGTATCTTTAGCTTTCACTTTCTATTGAATATGAATATTACAATCGCTTTTGAAATGTAGCAAAATAATAATTTTTCTTTATTTAGATTTAAATATTAATAATTATGGTTATTTATAAAAAAATAATAGATTATTTTAGTTAAAATCCTAAGTTTATACAATAAAATAATTTTATACAATAAATCCTAAGTTTTTCTGCGTTTTACAACCCAGTTTATATAAACACCGACAATCAACTTTTGGGAAGCCATTATCCCATGATCGCAGACATCGCAAAAGTCCTAACTTAAGCTTTCCCTTTCTATCTATATACATTATAGAATCGCTTTGAAAATGTGTCAAAAAATCATACATTAAATTTATATTTTAACTAATAATAATTACCTTTTTTGCACAGAATAGGTTATGTTAAAGTTCCCTAGGTTTATATAATAACAGTTTTACATCTGTTAGTCATAGAAAAAACTACGTTTCCATCCTTATTTACATAATTGCCGAGAAATCAAACACATTTGAAACACTATCACCCCGTGATCGCAGAAATGATCAAAAGTCCCAACTTAAGCTTTCCCTTTCTACTTATATACATTAAGAATCGCTTTGAAAATGTGTCAAAAAAAATCATATATTTAATTTATATTTTAACTAATAATAATTACCTTTTTGCACAGAATAGGTTATGTTAAAGCTCCCTAGGTTTATATAATAACAGTTTCACATCTGTTGGTCATAGAAAAAACTACGTTTCCATCCTTGTTTACATAATTACCGAGAAATCAAACATTTGAAACACTATCAACCCGTGATCGCAGAAATGATTGAATATCCTATCTTTAGATTTTACTTTCTATCGGATATAGATTTATAGATCATCGTATCGCTTTGAAAAAATGTAGCATCATCTAGCGAAAGCGTATAATGACCGTTTCGTGATTTCCAGATAAGATAAGTATACTTATCGAACCCCATGCTTCTCTTTACAATCGGTAGATCTGTATTTGTCCTCCGGTTGCACTCAATAACGTTTCTGTTGTCGGTAAATTCAATAGATAACATGAGACTTTCCTACATTTCTGCAATATTTTTTAGTTTTGGTTTTTGTTATCTATTGTGAAATTTTGGGTGGATTAAAAGGGTTGGAATATATTTTAACCCCATCTAACTACACTGCTCAAAACAATTAGGGAAGCGCATGGTTTAAACCCTTTCACCCCCAATGACTCCATTTGGAATCATCAGCTTGCGATTTTTTTCTGACTAAAACTTAACTTATGTATCGTTAGATGAAAGAATCATGTCTTTTGAAGAATTAAATAATGTTTGTTTTTATTAAATGAACATATGAAAAACATGGTAAAATAAAATTTATTCTGAAATAATTTTATTAAATAAATTCACCCTACATTCCTTGCTTGTTTTAGCTGTTAAATTCATTAACTATTTTTACAATAAGTTTGAAAAAGTTTTGTATATTATTCAAATTATGATTCATTTTCCCTAATTTTAGTTTAAAAATAAATTTCTTGTTTTACATTCATTCTGATATAATGATCTTTCATAATTTTAGATTTTGATTAAAAAGTTGGATGAAGGTAACAAGTACGAATCCCTAAATTTTGAGCATGTATTAGCTTTTACATTTCATATTATAAGTTTTAAAAAATCGAAGTAAGACCCATAATCATCATGTTTTGTTTTTAAGTAATATTATTCGATAATATGCTGGTTATGTAAGGTTTGGGAATAGAATTAAACGTTTTACAGAAGCTAATAGATTTAGTTTTAAATTGTTCTTATTGAGAAGAAAAGTGTCAAATTATAAATTAAAAAAATTAAATTTATATTTGTTAAAAATACAATTAATTCTAATTAAAATTTATAATTATTAAAAATATAATTAATTCAAAATTAAATTTATAATTGTTAAAATATTCATTTTGCAGTAAAAAAGCGAAGTTAAAGTTTGTAAGGAAATATTAGCAAATAACTGTTAACAATGCTCTGTAAGTAGATGAAACTCAATAAGATAGTGTTCCAAGAACCTCTAGTGATTTAAAGTGCACAATTGGTCACATTCTGTTTGATAAGTCAATATACTTTTTTAGAGAAATTGATTATACCCGATAGTCATTGTTTATAATAACTAAAGGTTGAGTAAAAGGTTTAGTTTGCATTACATAAAACAGTCACATTATTCATTTTTTAATATGTCATTTTTGTAGGGAATATATATTTAAATTAAAAGTGTCATTACCAATGGCTGTTATATTTTTCGAAAAATATTTAAATCATTAAAGGAATTTCTACTTCTTACGTTTTTATACATAACTTTTACTAAAATAACTTTTTTATATTAAACCTGAAGTTAATAATTAGGTTCAGTTTTCTGCGCATGTAATTAAAAATGATATGATTATCAAGATATATATATCCAAACTTTTTTTGTTTACAAAACGCATTTGAAAAAAAACAAAACTGAAGAAAGATAATAAAAAATACAATCATTTTATCTCAATATAAAAGCAGTACAGTAAAACAAAAAAACTATTCTCTTAACTGTACTCAATTTCTCGGAGTTTATTTTCCAATTAAAATAATTTTTATTTTCATTATTCTTTGAACCTTTAGCAAATTTTCCTTAAACGAATTTAAATAACCCTACCTATCAATACTGACACATTATTTAGCCATATTTCCCTACTAAATTGATGCGAAGAACACTTTTGCTTATATTTTTTTTTATATAATAATAATAAGAAGAATGACTTAGAAAACAACGACTTTGGAATAGGAAAAATTTTATTTGAATGAAGAAATTTTACAAAATAAATGTTAATTATTTTAATATTTGAATAGATTAAAATTAACAAAGGGGAAAAAATAACCTATAGAAATGTTATAACAAAGCGTTTTGAAAATAGCGTGCGGTTAGGTAAGAAGAAGAGTCATTTAATTTTGTTTTAATTTTTATGTTACTTTTGAAAGTTAATGAATTACCGGACAAATATTTACTAAAATAAATTTTAAAAGAAATACCTGAGATACAATCGATGTTTAAGCTTTAATTTATAAGCTATGTAATATAAAAATCAAGGGTTTTAATTAAATTTAATTACGTAGTAAATGATTTACGTAGAAATATTTTAAAAAATAGAGAGAACTTATACGCACCATAACCATTAAAAAATTAAAATAATAATGGTATTTGTAACAGCACTCACCTGTCCTGTAATCCAGTTACACGAACTTTAGATTGCTATCTGAGTGAATGATAATTGTGCATTTAAAGTTACTTTGGTAAATCACGAGATATTTGAACGATAGGATGACTGCATTTAAGCTATAGATAAAAACCTGTCTTTGACATCGCACATAACGTACAAAATTCCCGCTGATTCACACAGCCTGACCAATGATTGAAAAATAACCCCTTTATTTAATAATTTTCTCAATAGTAACTTAAACAATTTCCTTATTATACTTTTTTTTTAATTTTACAAAGCATACATAACAGCTCGCAAGTAATTCAATCAATAATTCAAATTGCAGTTTATTTTAAAATAAACTATATTAGGAGCTCCTACAGGTAAAAATACACTTATTTAATTTTTTCTTTAACCCATTACCGGCGACTATGCAAATACCATTATAACCTTTGTTTTCGAATAAAACCGTTGACTATAAGTTTTTTTTTAATTCATATTTTGTGTAAATTTATTTGTCCTACAAATAGTTATTTTGCAACAGTGTGAAGTAACATTTTTTAAAACTATGATTTTATTTCAATACAGTACGAGCGAGTGAATATGCACGGTTTAAAAAGTTTACTTTCACACGTGTTGCAACACTATTTTTATATTAGTGAAAAAAATCAAATCTCATGGTTCAAAATAATTCGACGTGCTAATTTTTTACGTAAACGAAGTAGTATCGTAAAATTTTTAAAAGTACCATCGATAATCTCTGAGACTATACAAATGCAACTTATTTTTCAGTTTAAAGGCAAACATTTGAAACATGGATACTGATTCAAAAGAGAAAAATAAATAATAACATTCACGCGCATATTAATATTTTATTAATAAAGCAGATCAAATAAATTTCTGAATTTTTTTTATTTATGAAATAGAATTACTTGAAATGTTGGCATCTTATGAAAAGAGTGAAAAAAAGTACTTTTTTTCACTGGTTTTGGGTGAAAAAAAGTAATTTTTTATCACTGTTTCTAAAAAGTACAACTTTTCGCACGCGTCTGATATTAAAATTATAGTGTAAAAATCGGATTTTTTTCACGCAATTATAAAAAAATTGTTTTTGACTATGGTTATCATTTGTCTTATATTTTATTTTTTTTAGATAAACTTAAGCAGAATGCCCATTTTCACGTGACAAATTTTCTTGCCAACCGTCGCTAATGGGCTAAGACTAAGCTTTCATTTATGAATTTAATTATAACATAGTTGTGCTCCCACAGTAATAATATTTTTGGTATGCTATCGTGGATTTTTCTTTCAGTGTACAATGTCTTTGAAGATAATGAATTTACTATTCGCTTATAAAACACTTAAGCTAAACTCCTAAAATGAATAGCCCATATGTGGTCTCGAGGGCTTACAATGCCAGTTTCCATTTTCGAGAACAATTCCCTGAGGACCGAAGCATTATTTCCCGATTAAGTGATCAATCTTTTCCAGAATCTCCAGTGTTTAGTTTCCAAGCAAGATTGAACCACTTATAGTAGGTAATATTTTTGTTTGTGTCCAAGTTTAAAATATTTTATATTTTAAAAACATCAAAATATTTCAAATTTAGAAATATGTTATTGGGCATATATTTATTTTTTATTTTAAGGAGGACCGGAGCCCTTGAAGCCCATGTTAAAATGGCCTTTTTTATGTACCTTTTTCTCAAAATCTATTTGATACACTTTAATGAAATTTTTACTAGTTATTAAGTAGATGTTTAACTATACTTTACTGGAGGCATTTTCAAAAATTTTGTTTAGTTTTTAAATTATAAAATTTTAAGTGACCATACATATTTTTCACCTAAAAAAAACATCAATAATATTAAAAAGAAAAAAAAGTAAGATAGTTATACTCAAATCCCTCCAGCGAATTTTAGAAACCAACTTCTTAAATACGTATAAAAAATTTCAGGTTGATACTTATAATAGATTCTAAAAAAAAGGTATACGAACATTGAAAAAGTAAGTTTTGAGATATAAGCGTTTAAAGTAACCAATAGTGATTTCTTACCTATGAAACATAAGGGGATTTTACTTAAACAACATTTTTTAAAAAATATATTAAAAATACTTCTAGTACTTGAAACTTTTGTTTTAAGATATCGTTGTAAAGCTAAGATTGCATAGTTTAAGAAACACTAAAAACATTGAAATGTCATTTTTGAAAATTTAGGGGGGTCTAGTCCCCCTTAAATAATTATACATCCTAATTTATAGAATAGTTTCCAAATAAAAACTAAAAGGCGAAGCTTTAAATATAAAACAGGTCGAGTTGTGCAAACTAGTTACTTTCATTTAAACTGTAAAAAAAACATTGATAGGGGAGAGGGAAGCACATTTTATAACTTTTTATATTTTAATGGTGTTTTTTTTTTGCAAATAACTTTTCAGAAGAGTTCTATACATTATTAGTTTTCCCACTAACGCATAAAATAAGAACTCAAAAGTTTACACTTCATGATCAAAAAAAAAAAAAATATCGGTTTTCTTCAACAATAATTTTTCAAATGTATCCATGATACATGCACACATGAGGCATTGTGGCATAAACTTTAGCACAAAAATTAAAATTGCCATCTACTTACATTAGTAAACAGTTATTCACGATGATTTTATGAGTCCAGTGATCCAATATTTGTGCCAAGTTACGAGTCAAACAGAGATGTCTAGTTTAAGAGTCTATACGGAATATACATACATACGCAACTTCATTTTTATTATTATAGATGTGTACTGAAACCCGTTATTTTAAATATGTTTTAATTCAATAAAATTTAATTTTGAGCCATAAATAACACCAAATAAAGTTTTTTACAGCACAGGCCGTTTATAGGTCTGCAGTTATTTTGGCCATGCCCGGGTCTGAGCCTGGGACATTTCGCATGCAAAGGCAAGCGCCTTACCAACCCGGCGTCCCAGCCCCTAATACACCGAGGCTATCTGCCATTTTAATCAGCTTAATTTTATTACCAATTGATTAGTAACAAATTTAATAAAAGCTTATAATATCAATTACAAATTAAGATTTTTTTCGTTTAATATTATCAAGAGATAAAAAAAACTTTTTAATAACAAAATGCTTGTCAATAAGCACTGAAATGTTTTTTATTAGCTTAACATAAAAAAAAATATTTTGGAGATTTAAGAAATATTAGGATTTAAAATTTAAAGCCTTCAAAATTATAATTGTATGTTTTATTATAAGTGATGGTAAAAAATAAGGCATGTACTTAGAACTAATGATTTCAAGTAATTTAATCAAGATTAAACTATTTAAATACCTTTATAATAATTTCAAATAATTATATACTCATGTAATAACTGATAATTAGCTTCTTTTTTTAAATAGTTCTCTGTTTGCCTTAAAAACTATGTATACTTTGTGTCTTTAAATTTAATTTCATATTTTAACTTGAAATACTTGTATCAGGAATGGTATATTTTGTGAAACACAAAAATCAGTTAAGGTTTTAGATTTGGAAGTACAAAACTAACAGGTAACAGTCAACAAAAAATAATTTAACCTGATTAATTTAATAAACATTTATTTTTATTTCAATATATTTTATACATCAAGATAGATACATTAGAAGAGGAATGCATGAAATAAACATCAACAGTCATTCAAGCTCTGCTTCCAAATACAACTAAATACAATAGAATACTTAGCATATTTAAACAAGTTAACATTAATAGAATTTTGTAGGGTGAGAACTGCAACTAGGTATGAACAAATTTGGCAAATTATGAGTAATTGCAAAGAAAAATTTCATTTGGTTAGGTGTTTAACGTACTACTCGGCAATGGTTATAGATAATTCACAGTTGCTATCTACAACCATTGCCTAGATTTTAGAGGGAAAACCTAAAAAGAATCATAGAATGTTAAAAAAACTGTTTTGAGTTTTTTTTCCGAAATAGCTAAATTCATAGTTATAAAGTTGCAGTAATTACCCCATGATTTAACGAATTAAAACATGCAATATTTTATCTTAAACATTATTCATTCATATATCGTATTTTTCTTTTGCCTTCAGGAACTTTTAATTAAAACAATTAGCTAAATATAACAGTTTTGTTAAATCAAGGCTTGATTTGGAATGTGTTTATCCAAAGAGTACTAAAAAAAATTAAATATAAGAAAATTCTGCTGGTATATTATAATATTACATGACCATAAGATCAACAATTGAGAATCATTAATTTAACAGTTATTTTTCAGATTAAAGTATACCTTGAAAATATAAGGGAAAAAATACAAATGGAATTCTAGAGATTGTAAAAAAGGTGAATACATTTCTTTATAAATAGAAATAAGAATTCACAAAAAATTGAAGGAACAAAGTTTTAAAAATAAAGGATCCATTCTTGAATGGATCCAAACTTAACATAAATAAAAGAATTTCACACCACATAATTTTTATTACAAAATTACAAATTATTATAAAAACATTTTTAAAGAATTTGTTGTATTCAACCAGGAAAAAATATGAAAAGGCCAAAATACAAAAAAATCAACATTAGTTATTTCTGTATAACTTTAAATAAACTAATTTACTTCAAACAAAAAAATTCGTTCATTAAAAATTTACGGTTTTTCTTCTTACTTTAAAAAAATATTTACAATCCTTGTAATATAATTTTGAAGTACCAAAAACAGAATTCTGAATAAAAGTTTAGCTACTTTTGGATAAACATGGTCCCATATGTGCCTAAAATTTTTTATAAAGCTCGATCACTTGGCTTGTTTTGACACAATATTTGAATATTACACAATCAATATGGCTTGGATATAATTTGAACATGCAACAACAAAACAGTTCACATTATTTGTCAGAAAGGGAGAGGAGGGAAGTGATCACTTGTTCTTTGTTGCCACGACAACTTTCCAGCACACCCAAAATGACTTCTTTGTCATAAGCTGGAAACATTTCTTGCATCTGGAGAAGAACAAATGTATAACAAATATGTTAGTTATGAAATTCAATAAGAAATAAGACATATAAAATAAATATGCATTTTTATCAAGTTTTTGAGTTTTATATCTGCAGAATAATAACATTTAGTTAATTTTTTAATTATGATTTTTTTATTATAAGGACAATGGTGTTGTTTCACGTCGTGGATGACAACAGTTCCAACGGTTTGTTGTCATTAATAGAATTGTTGTTAGAATTACTTTTGTTTTGGTATTCAAAACTGAGTTTTCTATGAATATTTTACTTATTAAATTTTTTAAATGCCAATTTCTTACTGTGCTGTTGGTTGTTCATAACATTTATTAAAGTAAGCTTACATGGAAACCAAAGTTTCTTTTCATCTATTGGTCATTTTGGTAATCTCTCATATCGGTCATTTTGAGAGGGAAACCGAAGCAACCAATGAAATTGCAGTACAGAGAAAAAAGAAAATAAGAGTGTTACATCCTCTGAAACATTCCCATTGAATGAAATTGAATGTCTAATCATTAATCCTTTTAGTTTCATTTACGAACTGTAGATAACTGCATCATTTGTCTGTTTTATGGTGCATGTGTGTATCTTGTGTTATTATTCATAAACCCCTGCTGATGTTAATAAAAGTTGTTCATTCCTTCTGTTCTAATCTGTTGTTGTGTGCTATTACTCAATCTTAGACTGCAGCAGTTTCCATGTCGGAACAGAATTGGTACGAGATTTACACTAGTGCAAAACAGCATAAAATGTAAAATAAAGTTTTAGAAAGAAATTGTTTACTGAAAAAAAACTTGAATAAATGTGTTCGATACGATAAAAACATGCTAGTTCAATGAAATTAAATACAAGAAAAAATTTAAACCCCAGAGGAACTAAATCAAAATCTTTTGTTTTTTCTTTTTGCTCTTGAATGCACACTGCTCATTTCAATATGTAATATTTGAAAATGACCGGGTACAAACACATCTTGGTTTGTTTATTCAGACTAAACCTGTACAACAGAAGATCATTGAAGCGAATTACGACAAGTTTCTTTATATCCCAGTAGGAGAACTTTCTGAATGTGGCTGCAGCATGACTTTTTAAAAAAATTTGACTGCAGGCAAAACTGCCAAACTAATTAGATATACGTCATAATATATGCTTACTTGTTTAACATCTTCCTCAGATGGTGAGTATGGCTGAGAAACTGGATAACCATAGTTAGGATTTTGCAGCGGCTGTGGTCCCATTGGATATCCAACAGGCATTGGTTGCCCTATAAATATATACAGGGTTTCCATACTTATTGAAATATATATCTGATGAAAAATATGTATTACTAGCATAAAAGGCAATTTAGCACATCATTTTAGATTATTTGAATGAAAATTCTATAATTTCTAGTCAGAGATACAATAACTAAATAACTGTGCAATTAAAAGTTATTACAAAATTCTTTGTCGTCAAAAAGATGTTAACAATATCATTTTATAAGTTACTATACTTGTAGAAACTAAAAACTGCTAAATTCTCATTGAAAATACTTATATTTAGTAACAAATATTTCACTAAAACCATTTTTTTTTAATGTTAAAATTGTATTCTTCATAATAATTAATATTTAACAATTTCACACAAAGTACTAAGCCTACATTATTTAAAAATGTTTCTTTTTAAAATTAACACACTATTTAACCTTCATTCATATCATACATGAAAGATAATCTAAACACATACCAGGTAAGTACTGTGGATAAATACCCACAACAGGTTGGGGTGCCACCATTATTGGAGAATTTCTATTATAGAGGGATGGAGCATATGTGGGGTGGATTGTAGGCATGTAAGGCACAGACTAGAAAAACACCACTCGTTGAATAAACTCTAAGTCTCCAAATATAATATAATTAATAATAAAAAATAAGATAAGAATTCAATAAATAATAAAAATAATATAAGAATATAATAAATAATAGAATATAATAAAGAAATAATAAGATTAGAATATAATAAATAATAAGATTAGAATATAATAAATAATAAAAATAAGATAAGAATATAATAAAAATAATATCAAATAATTATAAAATAAAGGCTTTCCATAGCGTCCTTACTCCCAAAAAAATTCCTACTTGTATATTTTTTTACATAATCCTATTTTTCAAACAAATTATATGTTTTGAAAGGAATTTATTAAAAAAAATTAAGGTTTATCATTTGCTACAGGTTAAGTTAGTGTGGAACTTTAAGTTTTGAGCCATAAAATTACACATTTTATGTGTGCTATACATTAACTAATTAGCTCAGTCAGTTTTTGTAATTAATAGTCCATTCTACATTTGTTTTAATTCAAAATGTCTTATAAATTTATTGCTGAAAAAACTTGCAAAATATATTCCAAACGTAAAGTTTAATTTATCTAACTAAATATAAAAATGTATAATATCATACCTAATAATCCAAAAATAAAAATATAACTTTTTAATGCCTTCAAATTTTTTTCAAATACCATAGCAGATTTCGAACAAATAATAGAAGTTAAGATACAAAATGTGATATGGATGCATAACAGTATTTCATGTCACCAATTGATATGTAGATTTTAGGCAGTTGAAAAGCAATAAAAAGCTTTAAATTAACTACATCACAAAATCATATATTTTCCCAATAATAAAAAATAATAATAGCAAAAGATGAATGGGTTGTTTTCAACCTCAGTCAATTATTTTGTGCCTCAATTGAAAAAAAAGAATTTGAATGTTAAAAAAGTTTTTAAAAAACCAAACAGTTACTTAGATTTTGTCGATCAAATGACAAAACCATGAATGTGCAAAAAACACAGGGATGGGAAAAAATGGTTTCTGTTCAGCCCACCATTTTCAAATAAATGTCAATCCCTAGAATTTGCACATTCGTGGTTTTTTCATTTGACCATTAATATACAACAAGTCTTATAAATGTTTAAGTGGTAAAAGTAAAACTTTAAAAGAATTTCTAACTTTTTTTTTAATTGGTGAGAAGTTTCCATGTCCACTTACTCTTATGTATATTGTAATATTAATTGAACCTTCTTTTCCTTCTCCTTGTTTACCACTCAGTGGAATCCATGCATCCATGAATTTCCCCTGCATAGCTTCTTCTGGTATGACATATTCAGCGTAAGCAATTCTCTCATCTGGGGTTAATGTTTTCTGAAATTAATTTGAATATCATCTTTTATTATCGATTTCAATTGCTGGTTTAAAGTGTGCCATATATTAGATGAAATGTTGGCAGGTTTCTAACCACATTTCTGACAACACAACTCAGCACAACTTTGGTATAGTCCTCCTATCACTTCTTAGCATCTATGATGTGTGTTTTAGACGAGACTAAACTATCACTCATGAAACAAAAAGGGGTAAGGAAGATTTTGGTTTAATCCTGAGTTACTAGGTTTGGTGATTCATTGCTTTTGCAGGCGCATATTTCTTTAAGGTTTAAAAACAGTTTCTGAACAGAAGTGCAGTTCGAACTTGAATAGGGTTCACTATTATGCACAGCTATATTTTAACTTATAGCATTCCGTGGGATACTGAATATGGTAAAAAATACATGCTATAGATGCAAATATATTAACAATCATGTCAACGTAGAAAACAAAATGCACATGCAATTGATAATGGTCATCAGCAATTAACTACAATCCTCCTTTCACCAATAACTCATGTGCAGTTTTAGTGTGACACATTATTTCCAACCTAACTAACGCAATAATCCCCTATGCTCGCAAAACACCATGGGATTGGCAACCCTGCTTCCTTCTCTACCTGATTTTAAAGTAGACTCTTCCACAATCAAAATAGTTGAGACGCAAAGAAGTGACAGGCGGAATATACGCGACTCGGACTAATCCTCAAGTCTGAGTTGTGCACCATTTTGAAGAAGGTGGGCCTCTTCGAAGGTGTTCCTCAGCGAACCATGTAAATTTTTACACAATAAACTATTTGAGCCAAGAATCAGTGTTATTTTAAAAAATATCTTCATGTATCAAGCACAAAGTTCAGTTGAGGAAATTCTCTTAATAAAATTTAAGGATTTTGGAGGCTTCTTAAAGACACTAAAATATTAAGGTGTCATTAATGACATTCTATCTAATTTACTTAAAAACAGAAATAATGTATTATTGAACATTCATAAGTTTTCAAACTAAAACAACTTTGGAAGGAGTTTATAAAGAATTAGGCACAAATCCGGAAACAATTTCTCGTTGGGGCCTCTAGTGCAAAAATTATAGGCTTTCCAATATAAGAACTATTTGTGTGTGTTTCTTCCAGTGGTCGCCTAAAACAGTTTTGTAATTTTTTATGTTTTGAGAATAGTTATGATTGTTTTAATGCAGTAAGACCTCTGGAAAATACAGTTTTGATGATTGAAAATACTTTTTAATGGGTAAAGTGGATAATCCTTGTGCACATATTGTGTGCAAATCAAAATAAATTATAAGAAAAACTTTTAGTTATAGTTTTTAAATGAAAAAAGTCAAAGTTATCTTTATATATTTTATCTGTATGCAAAAATGCAAATAAACATAAATCCTAAAAAGCATGACATGAATAAAAGTTAAAATATTATACCTCATCGTATACATCAATGTTGATAGTTTTAATTCCAGGTGCCAAATATCTATAAAATATCAGAATGGTGAAATATAAAACAATTACAAAACAGTTACAAGGAACAAAATAACAAGGATTTTTTACTTTATATAATAATGCAAAATACATACTAGCACTCCTGCATTCATTTTAGTAAAATATGTAAAAATGCATTAATTGAGGGGGAAAAGTAATTTATTAAAATTAATAAGGTATTTATTAAGTCACTACTTTGTGGTTATACTAATATATTTAACAATGCATTTAGTTTGATTTTAAAAATATTTATTTTCAAGCAAAACTATGACACAGGTTTTATTCCAAACGATTTATAGCAAAAAAAATTGAAACTAAAGGCTTAGCACTAAAATTTAAGGAGAAGTTCTTACGAAGTAATTGTTTTGTTCCAATTTGGCAATTTTCCTCCTCTAATATCTGAATGGGTTTCAAAAATGGAATGCCCTATTCGAACTCTACAATAAGGGTCCATTTTTGTCAGACTGTAATTTTTTGTTAGCTGAGCCTGCAAGAAAAAAAAGATTTTTTAATAAATGTTGAGAAAATACAATACAATATCATAGAAACAACTTGTCTTGACTTTTTGCAGTAAACAACTAAATGTATGTGCCATATGCTGCAAAAACCCTTGGTGATATTGACTGTTTTATTAAGTTTAAAAACTACAGTTTATCTTTTAATTGCTCATATTTCGTGTAAACAGCTTTTTTAGGTCTAAAGGTTTCTAATATAAATGTTCATATTTAATTAATGCACGCGCTCCTACTTTGTTAAATTCCTTGCTCCGCACGAGAGCGCCTTGTCTTTCTGTAAGCTGTGTGAATTATTGTCTATGTTTGGAATATCATCCTGGGATTTTTAATAAAAATGGCAGCCTTATACTCAAAGTGGCGTTTGTGATTCTTCTTATTATTTTATTGTTTGACTAGAAGGCAGCGACTGACATTTTGCGGGCAACCCCAATGGACCATTGCATTGCCGTTAACCGAACTTACAAAAAAGAGGGTTCCCAATGAGCTACCATGGAACAAAGAAGCGGATACTGCTTTTCGGCAGCTAAAGGAGTTGCTAGGTGCAATATCCCAACTGAGGGTGCCGGAAGTGTGCAAGCCTTTCTACTTATACACTGATGCTTCCCAATATGCTGTGGGAAGCTGCGTGAGCCAGTCTGATGTGGAAGGAAACCTCCATCCAATAGCTTTTGCGAGTCAGAAACTGAGTGAAAGTCAAAAGAAGTGGTCCACTATTGAACGTGAGGCCTTTGCCATCATATGGGCTCTCAAGCGGTTTGAGACAATATTATTTGGAGCAGAAATAATTTTAATGACAGACCACAACCCACTTGTATTTCTTTCGGACTTTATTCCTCAGAGCTCTCGACTGCAGCGTTGGGCATTGGCTCAGCAGTTTAACCTCAAAATAAATTACGTCAAGAACAGAAATTGATTAACGCGGATGCCTTATCGAGACTTTGAACTGGAGACAGTACAACCTATGTAATAACTTTTAAGGCGGTCATTTTCTGCTGTTTCAACTTGTGTAGTAGTTTAGTTCTCTCTTTCGTAACCTCAACCGTAGCCCATATATTTGGTATTGTTATTGCATTAGGTTTAGTTCTTTTAAATTTTGATTTAATATAACTCTAGTGGGGGAGGTGTAAGGTTTCTAATATAATTGTTCATATTTAATTAATGCACGCGCTCCTACTTTGTTAAATTCCTTGCTCCGCACGAGAGCGCCTTGTCTTTCTGTAAGCTGTGTGAATTATTATTGTCTATGTTTGGAATATCATCCTGGGATTTTAATAAAAATGGCGGCCTTATACTCAAAGTGGCGTTTGTGATTCTTCTTATTATTTTATTGTTTGACTAGAAGGCAGCGACTAACATTAGGGAAGAAAATTTGCTATTATTTTTTTAATGTACAATAATTGACACAACTAAATGGATGTATTCAGCCTTATGATCTTCATTGGTCTTACATTTAGTTTATTTAGATAAACTTAAGCAGAAAGCTCATTTTGAGGGGCAAAATTTCGTGTCAATCATCAGTAATGGGTTAAACAAGGGTTGACTGTAGATTCTTGACACATGAAACAAAGTTAATCTAAATGGAGTAAAAGTACAAAACAAACCTGAACAATACACATAGTTATCTGCACAGCAGTTTGGGTTGGAGTGTAGTTGAACTGTTGAGCAGCTTGCAAGGACTGAGCAGAGGCATTAGTAGCCTGTTCCCGCTCGGGTGTATCAACCCTCAAGAAATCTTCAGGTAGGCGTCCGATGAGGACCTACGATTTCAAGAAAAATGACGGATTTATTATAATATACAATGGGCATGTTTCACTTCTTGAGTGGCAACAACTCCAGCTGTAATGTTTTGATTTTTGATCCATCTGGAATATCATTTGTTTTGATATTCACGAAAGTAAACTTGTGACTCATTCTGCTTCACGAATGTTATGTACAAACTTTTCTTACAGTAGAACTAAAGCTCTTCTGTGTTTGTAAATCACTTTAAACCGCTCTCCCACAATTTTGATTAATTTCTTTATATAAGGACAGAATATCATCTGAACCGAAGTTTTCCCAACAACATAGATGTTGCTTTGTATAGTTGAAATTTAATCTAATTAAAATTGATAACATTTTATAAGTAGCAAGCAATAAAAACAAGCTACAAATAAAGAAAGGTGCAGAATAGAACACCGCACACGAATAAAACGTGCATTGAGAGTGAAACTGAAAAAAACCCAATGAAATCACAGAAGAATGAATGAAAACTGGAAAGTTACGTTGGAAAAAACGGAAAGTTACGAAATCAGAAAATAGTGCATATCGCACCGTATGCGGAAAAGATACCAATCGCGAAAAAGACCATTCTTCAGGAGAGCCGTTTAAAGTTTTGGTAAAAATTCAAATGATCACAAAATCATTCTAAAGGAACCCAGATCAAAAAATATTTGGCAGGGATATCCGTTTTATGAGTACCAAAAAGTATATGTACTAGTCATTTTTTAGTTTAAATTTGCATTTGCCGAGATATTTTCAGATAGGTCTTTCTTTCACATACAAATTTGAACGATTTTGTACGTGAAAGAAAAACCTATCTGAAAATATCTCAGCAAAGGCAAATTTAAAGTAAGAAATGACTTTGTATACCTTTTTATACTCATAAAACGGATATCCATGACAAATATTTTTGATCTAGGTTCATTTGGAACGATTTTGTGATCATTTGAATTTTTACCAAAAATTTAAACGGATCTCCTGAAGAAGGATCCTGAAGAACTTGCAGCTAAATTCCTTCAAAATATTAAGAAAATTAATACTTATGACGAATAGTCATTTATTTAAAGTATATTTAATCTTAAATATTAAACAACAGTAACAGTATATTTTTTAATTAAATTAAAGAATACAAAAAGCTTGTTTAACCAATTTACTGAAGTCTATATAATAAGGTTTATCTATTATAATTTAATTAAGATATTATTTTTACATTAATTTAATAATTAATAATTTAACATTTTCAATAATTGTAATCATAATAATTTGTTTACATAAAAAAATAGGTCATGAACCGAATTATTTTTACAAAAACAAGACTTCCAAGATACAAGAAATGATTTCCACATTTTTCTACAAAAAACTTTTTATCTACATTTTTATAACGCAACAGTTTTAAAATTGAAAAAATAAATTTTAAAGCATTATTAAATTTTTAATATCATTTCAAAACTAAGATTTTAAAATATATTATTTACAAACAATTTTAAATAACAATTTCTTCACATGAATACAATGACTGGGTGAATTGAAAGTAAATAGTTTACATTACAAAATGCTACTTTTCCATTTAAGCACTGGAAATTTTGAAATTTAAAAACTTTAAAATTATAATTGTAAAATAGTTTTATAAAAATGGTGGTAAACAGGAGGGATGTCGTTACCTTCAACCAATGATTTTAGATCTTTTTTATATTCTGATAAAGGTAAAGGTTTTTATACACTTTTTGAATTATGAATAAATAATCAATGTGTGAACATAAAAATTTATCTTACCTACCTCTAAACGTACTTCTATAAATTCATTTTTACACACTTATGTGTCGAATAATCTTTTAGATTCTATGGCCAGTTAAAAGAATGGAAATGATTCGATCAAACTACTTGTTACACTGGAGTCAAAATAATGCAGACGATTTAAAACTATTTATCGTTTTCTAAAACATTAACTTGAAATATACATAATTGGCATGCAGTTTTTTAATCTACACAAATTTTATACATTTTTTGTATATAATTTTTGTATTAAATACCACAAAACAGAGCTTATGAAAAGAGTTTTCTTAAATAAGTATTTTAAATAAATAAATAATTCACTTACCGACTTCAACCATTTTCATTCAGCACTTAAACTTTAACTTCATCGCAGCTGCAAAACGCATAACGAACAAACGCCAGGTGCGATAGGTCTTTCTTTCCCGTTCAATTTCATCCAAAAACGAACGCGAAAGAAAGACCTATCTATGAATTGCAGCCGAACTAGAGCTCGGATCGCTATGCCGTTTGCACCAATCGAAAGATATCAAAATTTTGCATCCTATAGTAGTGTTCTCTCAAAAAGTCAATTTTGGCCGATAGGTCACTTTTCCGCGTACGGTGCTATATGTGATCACGATTGTGCATCTATTATATTAACATTTCATATAAGCTGGAGATTTAAACAGACATTTATTTCAGACATTCTTATACTTTCATCGTCATAATTTTTTTCCATAAAAAAAACTCAGGAAAAACCGTACATCAACCAAAGTATGACAAAGCATTTTCTAGAAGTGTAACAATTCGAAATGTTATTTACAAATACTATTGATTTAAATTTGAGAAAATATTAAAAACATACATACCTTATCACGTTGTTCTGCGTATTTAGGAGTCGTCATATTCTGAAATTTGATTACATAACATTTACAGCTGATTCACTTAACATTAATGCTACACCTCTTTTCCAATTTAGGAATTCCAAAACTGAAAAAAACAAGCCTATTTCCCAATTTCTATAGTGCTTAAAGTCATCCAAAATACTAATTCTTTACGGACAAACTAAGCACAGTTTGAATAGTTTGAAAATACACTTAAAAATATGCACAGTTTATTAGTTTCAGATTAGTTTCCGATTTTCTGCCATTTCACTGAAAGGTAAACAAACATGTTGGCTATTTCGTGACGGTCCTGGTTTGCAAAAAAAATTGCGTTCTATTTGCATTTGCTCTAGGTTGACGTGGGCTTTTGAGAATGGCACGGGTTGAAGTTGCGAAACCTAGTTTTTCTGCTAAAAATAAGATATAGCATATAACAATATTTTTCTGCATTCCCAGTTACCGAGTAATGTTTCACTTAAGGTTTCACAAAATAGCCGGCAAAATGCCGCCAATTTCTTAGCACATGTGAACGCGCCTTAAAGGAAAACTACACGTGAGCTGGGGTATGAGTAATGTTCAGGTTTTGGGTGGCAACAGAAATGCTAAATGAAAATATTTGTTTTTTTAACTCGAAGCTCGATTGGTGACTCAATGTCATATGAGAAAAGATCACCGATCGAAGGAAACGCATAAATAAATGTCGGCAGGGTCTACGGCTCCTGAAACAAGCTAACTGGGTTGTTTCAAAAGACTTAAATTTTTCCAGTTTTCACTCTTGCACCTTCTCGATTTCATTGGTTGTTTCGGTTTCACTCTCAAGACGCGGTGTTTTCGTTTGCTGTGATTTATTTTAGAGTTCTCTGCATGAAACTTGTAAACACGAGTGTAATTACTTTCATTTATTCTGTTACACTTCATAGAGAGTAAATATTATTCATTCATGACAAAGAATGGAGATAAGACTTAAGGAGAAATCTGGATGAAGAGAGGGAAAATCTTTTTTTTTTTGTTTGAATTTGTTTCAATAAATAAAAAAGCCTCAGGAGTAAACTTAACCCTTTAATTCCCGTTCCGGCCGAATCGCCCAAGACCTCTGGATACCGTTCCGGTCGAGAATACGACGACGGAAATTTTTCCCCCCCCCCTCGCGGAAAGGAGAGGGTGTCGTAAACACGAGCGGTAACATAACAATAGGCCAAAGGTTTCACACATACACAGAGATGGGTAACAACAGGGTTGCATTTTTTGGCATGAAACTTGTGAAACTTGAATTTCTGTGACTCTTTGAAAAAAAAATTGATTGTTGCATTCTGCATTCTAAAATTAGAACTAGTGCAACATTATGGGATTAGCATTTTGAATTTGAGAAAGAAAAATAACGCTAGCAATTTTTCCAAAAATATACTTCTCTCGTTGTTTTATACGAAAAAACTGTTTAGACGACATTTTTAGGGAGGCAAGAACATAAAAGGGAGTAACTTTATCTTTAACTGCATGCGAAATTAAAAAATATATATACTATATTGTAAATATAGAAGCTTTTATTTATGTTTAACGTAGGTTTCTATACGCACTTTACCTGTATATCAGTAAAAAGAGAGAGAAAATATTAAGCCGTTTTGCTGTAACAAGTACCACAATACTTCTTAATTTAAAAATATGTTCAAAATTTAAAAAAAAATGAAGAGGATTCAACATTATCAATTTGCATTATTTAAACAATGTATTTCAGCAATGGAAAATCTAATGTAAATAAAAGTTGCATTTTGACTTTTAAATTCTGCTTATATTTGTATAACAAAAATTCAACCAATATTTGTGCTTGGTTTTACCATATTAATAATTTTTATTACCTGCAACGGCTGTGTGGTTAAATGTTTCACCATACATTCGGTATTCAGTTGAACCATTTTTCAGATTACGGAAACAAAACCGAATTTGATAAATGGTTCAACAGAACACCAAAAATATGGTGAAACATTTCAAACACAGCCGTTGCAGCTACTAAGAACATATTTTTAGTGAAACCAATCGCCAATTTTTTAAAAGTGCAATGAAAATCCATTGAAAAGATATTAGGATTACGTTTTATTTTCCACAATACGTTTATAACGTCAAAAAAAAACTTCCTTAAAATAGTTTAATTTTAACTTTGAAAAGTTTAATATCGAACTAAATGTTATGTTTGGAGCATGGTTTTTTAGAACTGCTTTCACACAATTTTTGTATGTCTAAGTGTCAGTTTCTATTACAAAACTAATTGTTTGAGAATATAGGTGCGGCAGATCTAGCGTAGCGCATTGTGGAAAAAGCATGTAAGGGAAATTGGATATTATAATTGCTTTTTTTTTACGAGACTCATCGTGACGCGACGCGTTGACGATTTTCTGTCCAACACATGAGTGGCGAGGTCATTAGCCGTATCGAAGGGTCTTTTGACATTCGTTGAAAATGATCTGATTAGCAACAGTAATTCGAGATGCCTCCTACAGTCTACACTGAAAACACTAAGTTTTTATGGGTGAGAAGAAACATGAACACAACGGAATGATCGCCAACTTTCAAAGATTGGCTGCGTACTTCGAACCGCCATCCCACCGATTTATCGTCGACTGACAGCGGTCACACTTTGTAGTGTCCACTGCTAAGTGGCCCGGTGTCAAAGGTCGCATCGTGGGAGGCCGATCCATTCAGCGACAGTAGGAGAGTTGTCGCCACTAATCGCCCTGTAGAGGAGGTGGAAGTGTGTGGTTTTTTGGGCCGGAGCTTCGGTACCAACAGACATTTGCTTAAAAAATCCTTGGATTTTATAGGGTTAAACAACTACATCTCCCATCTAAGTTTCGGGAGGCATCCATTTGCAGCTTTAGCGTTTTCGGATCAACAGTAAATGAATTCACACCCGCTTGACTGTAGAATTTTATTTATGCACCTTTTCTTCAATTCAAAATTAAGCTGAGACATCTTAAAAATCCTAAATATAGGTCGAAAAGCATAAAATTAACAAAATTATGCAACTATATAAGTTATATAGTTGGATAATTTTGTTAATTTTATAATATAAGCCCCGTTGGTCCTTCAACGAGTTGTTAATTCCCTGAGGGGGGAATCCTGAAGTGTGATACATCTCAATCGAGGCTGGAAGATTTTGCGTTACTGAATCATGTGGATATGGTTTTTCACAAAACTGAACTACAGCATCTCCATCTGTTTTTACATCGCGTAAATTCCAGTAAAATTTAATCAAACTTAATCAATAAATAAATTATGTAATGATGATGTCTCACAAAAATCCTCGAAAATCATCATATTTTGTGACGTTTTATTAATTTAAATATATTTTCCGTATAAATCAATATCTATGCACCCAATATATAGATATTTTTTGTGGCCATTAAGAAATGACATCTCTAAAAAGTAAAAATATCTGAATTGTTAAAGGAGTATCCAAAATCGCTCGTCGAAGGGGGATCCATCCCCTTCTGAAATTCTTACATTACACCCGATTTATCCCATACATTAGTGAAATTTTTTTCATCCCAGATTTTTTTAAGACATGACATTTTGAAGTTTATTTTCTGGATGTTTTAGAAATGACATCGTTTGGATATAACAGCCCAATTGGATTTTCCTTAACTTTTCCGTTAATTCTATTTTTAAAAAATAGTTAACTTTTTAAGATATCATTCAGTGCCCTTTTCGAATTGGAAAGTATCTTTTATTTCACACCAATATGCATTTTTATAACAACGATAGTAGCTAAGAAATGGGGGTTAACCATCATGCGTAGGGATGAGGGATATCCCTCTACACCGGAAGTGGGCGTGGCGGGTATGACGTCACCGGAAGTGGGCGTGGTATATATGGCGTCACCATATATATGAGTAACCGGAAGTGCACGTAACCAAATATGACGTAAGCGGGAGTGCACGTGACCGGAAGTGGAGTTGAGTTGTTTCGGTATTGTAATAGAGTAGGTTTATGTGACATCATGAGTAATAGGATAGGTTTATGTGACGTTTTAAGTAGGTTTATATAACGTAGGAGGAATGGAGTTGTTTTTAGTTTCGGTATAGTAATAGAATAGGTTTATATGACGTCTGAAAAATAGGATAGGTTTATATGACGTCATAAGTAATAGGATAGGTTTATGTGACGTTTTGAGTAGGTTTATATGACGTACAGTTGAGTTGTTTCGGTATTGTAATAGAGTAGGTTTATATGACGTCATGTGCAGGTAAATATGACGTACTTATATGTCTAGTTTTAAGGAATGATAAATCGTGGCACCATCTATCGACGAGAAACTAAATGATTTTTTAAGCTATTGATTGGTTTTACAGCAAAAAAATTAATAAATAAGCGTGAATAAATATTAAAAGTGGGGTTTGAACCCGCGTTATACAGCAAAAGAAATTCATAATTATATATTAAAAATAGACTGATCTAAAATATTATAAATTACTATATATGTCTTAAGTAGAGTTTAAAGAATTTTCAAGTGGAGAACCCTCTTTCTTGATACTTATTTCTAAATAAACACACAGAATGTATGAAAAATCCCACTTTTTTATTTACATAAAAATATTTTTAAACGGATAACTTTATCTTATAATGTTTTATAATTTCAAAGCTTTAGTTTTTACTTTTTAATGTTGAAGTTTATTTATTTTAAATGTATGTCTGTGGTTTTTTTTAAAATTCTACTTTTAAAGTTTTTTTTCAACCAACAAATTTTTTTTTACGTAAGTTAGAAAAGGTCTTACTATTATGAAAAAGTATTATGTTCATTTATCCGTATAAAAAAGATGACTTTTTGTGAATAACTCTATTTTTTTATGTTTTTTTTCTTATTTTTTATAGTTGTTATGTTTTTGCAACTTTCTTTTATTATTAGTTAATTTGAAAACAATTTTTAAGTTGATGTTCAGACTGACTGAAGATTTTTTTTATTGTGTGAGTTCTCCACTTATTTTTTTGCTTTCTTCCGAGTAATTGTATTAACTAACAAAAGTGAATCCTTTAATAACTTTTATTTAAGTATTCCAAATCGTAGTACAAGTTTAATAGATATATAACTTAATTATTTTTACACCGTTTATAAAGAGTTCGAAACACCGTTTACACCTTTTTTAAAGAGACCGCATATGACGTCACCGGAAGCCACGTGACCGGATATGACGTAGTGCACGTGACCGGATATGACGTGTCGGAAGCGGAGTTGAGTTGTTTTTACAGAGTAGGTTTATATGACGTCGTTAAGTTATACGGTTGGTTTATATGACGTCGGTTAAATTGTTATAGGATAGGTTTATGTGACGTAGGAGGAATGGAGTTGAGATGTTTTGGTATAGAGTAGATTTATATGACGTCGGTTTTGTTATAATGTAGTTTTATATGACGTTGTTTCAATGTAGGATAGGTTTATGTGACGTATGAGGAATGTAGTTGAGTTGTTTTGGTATTGTAATAGAGTAGGTTTATATGACGTAAAGTTGTTTTAATTTCGATATTGTAATAGAGTAGGTTTGTATGACGTCATGAGTAGGTTTATGTGACCTAGGAGGAATGGAGTTGTTTCAGTATTGAAATAGAGTAGGTTTATATGACGTAGAGTTGAGTTGTTTCTGGCCGAAAGTTGAGTTGTAGGGATGCTTATTTAGTTTCGGTATAAGGTGTTTTGCGTGGTATAATAGTTTAGGAATGACAACGGTCTTGTAAAGAACAGTTATTAGAAGTTGTTGATTGCATAACATTTAACCTTATACAAGTTAGTAGTTTTTCGAGATTTATAACAGATTTTTTTTTACTGTAATTATTTCACCTAGTGGTAAAACTATTTAAATCATTTTAATTGTGGTTTTATAAGAGTTATTTCACTGATTCGATAACAAACTTTACATTTTTACGCTTTTAGACTGATATCAACTAAGGGAACGTTTTCTCTCATCGGACTATTTTTTAACCTCTCGCATGCGAATACAAAGTTTTTTTTTGTGAAAGAATACTATGTAATTAAGTCAGCATCTGATACATACATATAAAAATTCGGACTAGGTTTTTAGATATAGGTTGTTAGATGGGTTAGGTATAGAATTGTATGTTCAGTTTAGTTTTGCCTAGTTTATATATTTTTTAAAGTAAAGGATATTTAATCACATGAAAATAGGAAATTATACAATATTTTAAACTAACATATTTAAAACTAACATTATTTTTAATTAAAGATTATCTAAAACTAAGGGGATTTTTTCTCTTATCGGACTATTTTTTTAACCTTGCGCGTATGAATACAAAGTTTTTCGCGGAAGGATACTCTGTAATTAGGCCATCATCTGCTATAAAAAGGAGAACTCGACCTTATTTACTCATCCGTTGAGATCATTGGACAGGCTTTTAACAACAAGGAAGCGATAGGGGGAGTTTTTCTGGACGTGGAGAAAGCTTTCGACAGTTTATGGCATGAAGGCTTAATTAGCAAACTCATTACACAAAACATTCCAAAGACCCTCATTCACCTCATCAACTCATTCATCACAAACAGAGTCTTTCAGGTCAGAGTTAACAACACACTTTCCACAGTCACAAACATCAGAGCAGGAGTCCCACAAGGTCCCACATTTGACAATTTGCATCACACAGCCCAGTTTGCAGATGACACAGCCATTCTTGCCAAATCTAAACACGGTGACATTGCGTTCCACAAACTTCAGACAGCTTTAAACACAGTTCAAACATGGTGCAAGACTGGAGAGTTAAGATCAACGCGCAGAAGAGTGAGTCAGTTCTTTTCAGGAGACACAAAATACGCAGACACTATGACACACACCTTGAGATCTTCGACACAGACATTAATAACAGTAAACACACCAAATACCTCGGTGTTTACTTAGATGACAGACTTAACTTTCGTGAGCATATAAAGCAAACATTAGGTAAAGCTACAGGAGCCAGTGTTAGTTTAAACCCTATCATTGGCAAACACTCCACTATGACACTTAAAAATAAGCTCACGCTCTACAAGACAATGATTAGGCCAGTTCTGCTGTATGCCTCTCCGGCTTGGGCTGCAGTCCGAAGAACTCACAGACAGAAACTTCAAACATTTCAGAACAAAGCACTACGTAGAATCACAAACGCCCCTTGGTTTGTTAGGAACTCCATTTTACACAAAGACCTTGGGATTGACACCATTGACACTGCCATCCTCACTGCTTCACACAATTACAACACCTCACTACAGAACAGCACATATGACAACCTCAGACAAATTGCAGACTATGACCCTATTGTTGAACAGAAGTTCAAACGTCCCAGGACCATACATCACGATCCAGATTGGTGATTTTGACTTGCGTGTCAACTTGACATGTTCTTTTTGATTTTTTCTTTGACGATGCTTTACGGCATATGTGTTTTGTACATGTTCTGTCCATTTTTTGTGTTTTATTTTGTTTTATATTTTTCTTTAAATGTTTTTATTATCTGATTACTAATTATTTTTTCCCTTTCAGAAGTTTTTTAGATCCTGCTTTGCAGAGCCCTTGTGGCACCCTTTTCCAGTTTTACAGCGAGGACTTTGTCCATTTTTATTCCCAGTCAAAAATTAACCCCTTTATGGGAAGCTCTCGATGAAGGAGTAAGGGCGCTTCGCGCCGACACTCGTCGGCTATTGTTTCCGATTTCCGATATTTACTCATCCGCAACAGAAATGCTTGCCTACTCTGTTAGCTCTTACCATTACTCTTTAAAATTGAAGTAATGGAGACTTCAGATTCAATGAATTTTCCTCCAACTAATGATTTAGAAAACTCACAGCTTCCTAAAACCAATATGTTATGTGCTATTTGTAATACAGAATTTAGACATCGTAAGATTTTACTTCGCCATGAAAAAACTATTCATGGAAATGTAGAGCATAAGTGCTCCCTTTGCAATGCTACCTTCAATAGACTGGATAAACTAAAATTACATGTTCAAGTACATGAAAAGAAATCGCTGAAAAGGACCCGTGACGAGGAGAAGATAAAACCTTCAAAGAGAAATCGACCCTCTCCAAAAGTTAAAAAAGAAGCTTAAACACATTTGAAATGCAATTTATTCATCCATGTGTGGAAAAGTGTCAAGATCCACAAGCCTTTCTTCAAAGTGTCCATACTGACCTCATAAATAGTATTACACAACTGATTGATCATAATGGTATCAAGTGGTACTTAAATATGAAGGTTAGATTCAAAAGAAAAATTTCTGAAACTGAAAATGAAGAATGCACTGCCTTCTTTAGATCAAATTGTGATACGATTCTCTCCGGGGAATAACCAAACATTGAAAATGCAAATTAAAAGGTAAGAGACATTTTATTTAAAAACACCGGTTATCCATACAAAATGTGAATACTTACTGTATAAAATCATAATACTCCAAAAGTACTCTATATATTATTATTTTTTAAATCTTGCCTAAACCTATTCAAACACGAGTAAAAGTATTATTTTATTAAAATACTTTTTCTAATTAAAACATTTCTTCCATTTATATGAGTGGTAAAAAATGACTCAAATAGAGAAGCAGCAGAGTTCCATGCAGATTAAATATACTATAAACTTCGTTTTTTCCTATTTAACTACATATTCTCAAGTATTAATACTACTGAATTTATAGTAAAAATGGTTTTTTATTCCCTTTATAGATTTTGAATTCGTTCAGCGAATTCGAGGGACAAGGCTCTGGATGGATAATTGATGAAATACTGCATCTTGAAGTGAACACTGCTGTATACATCCCATTAGGAGCAGCTTCGTACATATCTCTTCCTAAGGAACTTCTACACACAAGAAGCATTTTGAACATTCAAAACTCTGACAATAAGTGCTTTCTCTGGTCCGTTCTAGCAGCCCTGCATCCTATTAATAGGAAACACGCCAACAGAGTTGCTAACTACTTCCCTTTTGAGACAGAGCTAGACACCACTGGTATAGATTTTCCAACCCCCATTTCACAAATTGATAAATTTGAACGAAATAATAATATTTCCATAAATGTATTTGGCTATGAAAAATAAGTTTTTCCTCTTCGAATAACTAATGGGAATTATGAGAAGCGCATCAATTTATTGTTCATATCTAATGAAGAAAATCAACATTATTGTCTGATTAGAGATATAAGTCGACTGCTAACACACCTAACCAAACACAATAAAACAGCATTTTACTGCAACTATTGCCTCCACCGATTTGCATCGCAAGAAACTTTAACCTCGCACATCGAGAATTGCAGGGAGCATAAGACACAAAAAATTAAAATGCCTACAGAAAATAACAAGTGGTTATTATTTGATAAATATAATTTTGCTTTACCCGTGCCATTCGCAATTTATGCTGACTTCGAATCTGTTTTATTAAAAACGGATACATGTTTACCAAATCCTAACCAATCATCCACAGCAACTATAGCAATGCACGAAGCATGTGAATTTGCATATATCATTGTCAACGCCCAAGGTAAAATGGTTAAAAAGCCAGTTATCTATCGTGGTGTAGCGGCCTCAGTAACCCACAGTCTACCAAAAGGATCCTCAAGGTAGAGATGAGTTACCTCGGCTTATATACTACTATTAACTTTGTAATTAAGATTAGTGGTGGGAATGAGATGGTAAATCTGCGCCCCCTAACGAGTGGATGATTGATTGAGGTTGCGTGCGTGTGGTAGCCGCCACACCACTCCACTCCTAGAAACGAGGTTAGTAACCGTGCGCAGGTTGCTTCGCTGTGCGTTGTGCTGCGGTTGAGTTGTGTGCCAGCCTTTGGCTGTTGAGTTGCGGGGAGCGTTGAGTTGCGTGCAGCGTTGAGTGCATTAGCAGCGAGTAGCTAACCGTGGTTGAGCGCATTGTAGCAGGAGCATCGTTGGAGTGGGTAACGTCACGTCCGGGGGTCACCACTGTAGCGGCCTCGGTAACCCACAGTCTACCAAAAGGATCCTCAAGGTAGAGATGAGTTACCTAGGCTTTTATACTACTGCTATCGTTGTTATTTAGATTAGTGGTAGGAATGAGATGGTAAATCTGTGGCGCCCAACGTGGGGCGTCACAGTGGTAAAGACTGAGTTGATAAATTTTTATCTATGCTTTTAGAAGAAGAGGAAAATATTCAGAAAATTGTAAACGTTAAAAAAAACCTATGATTTTTACTGATAAGGACAAAAATCACTTTGAAAGTAGTGAAACCTGTCACATATGCGATAAACCGCTACTAGGTGATAAAGTTAGAGACCACGACCATTTAACTTCAGCCTACAGAGGTGCCAGCCACAATAAATGTAATTTAAAATATCAAGTAGCCACTCACATCCCTATCCATGTGCATAACTTAAAAAATTATGACGTAAATTTGATTATGCAAGGTCTTGGGAAAATTAAAAATAAAAAAATTACTTGTATTCCAAGTAATAGTGAAAAATTCATATCCTTTTCTATTGGAAAATTACGTTTTCTTGACTCCCTGCAATTTTTAAATGCTTCTCTAGATAAATTAGTGTCAAACATCGATAAAAGTGACTTGAAACTCACAAAGGAATATTTTGGAGATAAAGCTTATCTAATGTTTCGCAAAGGTTGCTATCCCTATGAGTACATGGATAACTTTGAGAAATTTAATGACACTTCTCTACCTAGTAAGGAAAACTTTTATAGTCATCTAACAGAAGAACACATTACCTCCACAGAATATGAATATGCACAAAAAGTATGGAATGAGTTTGATTTAAAAACTATGGGTGACTACCATGATTTATATGTCATTAGTGATGTACTGCTATTAGCAGACATTTTTTAAAATTTCAGACAATTCTGCTTAAAAAATTATAAGTTAGATCCTTCTCACTGCTATACCGCCCCTGGTCTTGCCTGGCAAGCATGTCTACGAATGTCAGGTGTGAAACTTGAACTCTTAACAGACCCTGTTATGCACCTTTTTGTTGAGAGAAGAATTAGAGGTGGTGTATCCATGATATCCCATAGGTTTAGTGAAGCAAATAACAAATATCTAGATAATTACAATCCTAAGGTTCCATCTAACTATATAATGTACTTAGATGCAAACAATTTATATGGCTGGGCAATGTCCCAAGCTACTCATGGATTTCAATGGGTAGAAGGTCATATCGATTTTATGAATATTCCTGATGACTCCGAGGAAGGTTACATTTTAGAGGTGGAAATAGATTACCTGAACACCTACATAATAATCCCAATGACTATACCCTCTAGCACCAGAAAAGCTAAATATTTCACCTTCTATGATTTCTCCTTATAATCAGTCCTTGGCAGAAAAATTAAACCTCAAAGTTCAACCTACTATAAAACTAGTTCCAAATGCATTGACAAAAACTAGATACATAGTTCACTATCGTAACCTTAAACAATACGTTTCACTTGGATTAAAAGTAACAAAAATACATTCAATTCTAAAATTTCAACAAAGTGATTGGTTGAAGAAATATATTTTGTTTAATACAGAACAAAGAAAATCAGCAACTTCTTCATTTCAAAAGGATTTATTCAAACTCTTAAATAATGCTGTCTTTGGGAAAACAATCGAAAATTTAAGAAATAGAAAAAAAATTGACTTAATTACAGATGAAAAAAAAGCAAAAAAGCTAGCCGCATCCCCTAGCTTTTATTCCTTTAATATTATTAATGAAAACCTTATCTCCATTGAGCGAAAAGTCACCTCACTTTTCATGAATAGGCCCTGCTATGTTGGGGTATCAATTTTAGAAATTTCCAAAACTTTAATGTATGACTTTCACTATAACTACATTAAAAAAAATATGGTTCGAAAGCCACATTATTGTTTACTGATACTGATAGTTTGTGCTACAACATACAAACATCAGATATTTATGCTGACATGCAATCAGATTCACACCTCTTCGATTTTTCTGATTATCCCCCAGACCACCAATTACATAGCAATACAAATAAAAAAAGCCTTAGGAAAAATGAAAGATGAACTTTCATCAATAATTGTCATAGAATTTGTAGGTCTAAAACCGAAAATGTACAGTTTAAAAAGTGAGACTGAAGAAAAGAAAACAGCTAAAGGTGTAAGTAGAGTGATTGTGAAACGTCACCTTAGACATGCTGACTATAAAAACTCACTCCTCTCCGAATGTCGCAGTGTCGCACAAGGATACTCCATTATTAGCAAGAACCACATGCTAAAAACCATTTCATTTACAAAATCTACGCTATGTCCATTCGACACAAAAATATATGTTTTGGATGATAGTATTACTTCGCTTGCCTATGGTGCTTCGCTTTACTGATGGTATTACTTCGCTTGCCTATAAGTGCAAAAATTAGAAAAAAATTCTACAAATCATACTATAAATGTTTATTGTTGTAATATTTTTGTTGTGAATATCTTCTTATTAGAATTGTTAATGTATATAAGATCCTGATATTTTGTTATATTGTATAAATTTTTGCTATGCCTGTATTTCATGGTGTTTATTTTGAAAAATTACCGAAATAAAAAAAAATCAGCTATTATGTTTCTTGTTGTTATTCTTTTTGTTATTACTTAGCACTAATCTATAAAATTAAATGTGTGGACTAGTAGAAATAATTAGAAGTAAAAGTTTCTCTAATCAATTTAAAATATTCACTTAGACAACAATCGAATAAAAATAGAAGTAAATATATTTTCTTTAATTTTCATTATTCGAATACCAATATTAAACTAAATTAATTATTTTAAAATCTTTTTTTCATAATAATTGCTTGTATGTTATCAATGTATTATACCATTGACAAAAATTTATAATATAGATGTTTTTACTATAATCTGCAAACAATCGTAATTTACAAAGAGAAATTTACAAATATCAAAGAATTCTATAGCCATAACAACCAACTTATTACCAAATGAATAGAAAAATAACGTTTAAAAATGATACTAATCAAAGTAGAATTTTTTGATTTGTTATTTTTAAAAAATATATAGAAAAAACTTTACAAATATATAGAAAAACTTTATATAGAAAAATATTAGAAAAACTTTATAAATATATAGAAAGACTTTACGAAAAATATGTTGAAAAACCTTTACAAATTATTTTTTCCAAGAAAAAACGTTTTTAAAAAAATAGTTCTAATCTGTTTTTATATTTCATTTATAATTAAAAAAATCTTTTGAACAATTTTTATTATAATTTCATGCAATTTTTTTTTTCAGTTTTTTTTTCAATTATTTTTTTTTTTCAATATTCTGCTTTATCAAACCTAACTTTTTTTTCTTCTGCAACAACAACTATTATTTATTACTCTTACAAAAAATTTCATAATCAACAACTACTAAAATGTGTAGAAAAACTTTACAAATTAATTTTTCAAGAAAAACGTTTTTAAAAAAAGTAGTTCTAATCTTTTGAATAATTTTTTATTATAATTTTATAAAAAAATTTCCATAGTAACTTTTTTTTTCAATTTTCTTTCCTTTCAAAATTTTGCTTTATCAAACTGACTTTTTTTCTTCTGTATCAACCAACTATTATTTATCACCAAACATTTTCCCAAAAACAACTACTAATAACTCTTCTTTCACGACGTGAAACAACCCCTTATATTTTTTGTAAGTAAATATTTATTAACTTATATTCAAAAGTAAAATTTTGATAAAGCAAAATTTTTGAAAGGAAAGAAAATTGAAAAAAAATACTATGGAAATTTTTTTATAAAATTATAATAAAAAATTATTCAAAGATTAGAACTACTTTTTTTAAAAAGTTTTTCTTGAAAAAATTAATTTGTAAAGTTTTTCTACACATTTTAGTAGTTGTTGATTGTGAAATTTTTTGTAAGAGTAATAAATAATAGTTGTTGTTGCAGAAGAAAAAAAAAGTTAAGTTTAATAAAGCAGAATATTTAAAAAATATATAATTGAAAAAATAAAAATTAAAAAAACTGAAAAAAAAATGCATGAAATTATAATAAAAATTGTTCAAAAGATTTTTTTAATTATAAATGAAATATAAAAACAGATAAGAACTATTTTTTTAAAAACTTTTTCTTGGAAAAAATAATTTGTAAAGGTTTTTCAACTTATTTGTCGTAAAGTCTTCTATATAATTTATAAAGTTTTTCAATATTTCTATATAAAGTTTTTCTATATATTGTAAAGTTTTTCTATATATTTTTTAAATAACAAATAAATTCTACTTTGATTATCATTTAAACGTTTTTTCTATTATTGGTAATAAGTTGGTTTTTGGCTAGATCTTTGATATTGTAATTTTCTTTGTAATTACGTTGTTTCAGATTATAGTAAACATCTTATTATAAATATTGTCAATGGTATAAACATTGATACATACAAGCAATATGTGAATCATCTAACTACTTCCAAGCGGTATCGTATGCATTAGATACTATCCATTATATATATAATATATGTTATGTATATATATCTATATGATATATTTATAATTATATTATATTATATATTAATATATATGCAATATATATAAATAACATATATATATATAAATTATTAGTATATGTATAATAATATATATATATATATATATATTAATATCTATATATATATAATATATCTAATAGCATTAATATACATATATATATATATATATATATATATATATAATATATATATATATATATTATATATATATATATATATATATATATATATATATATATATATATATAATATATATATATATATATATATATATATATATATATATATATATATACTATATATAATAATGCTATATCTAATGATTAATACCTGCTTAAGTAGTTAATATTCAATATTGTTGTATGTATATCAATGATATACCATTGACAAAATTATAATATATATTTTTTACTATATCTGCAAACAATCTAATTTACAAAGAGATAATTATCAATATCAAAGATTCTATAGCATACACTCAACTTATACATAATATAGAAAAATAACGTTTAAAATGATATAATCAAGTAAAATTTTTGATATTTATTTTAAAAAATAAATAGAAAAACTTTAAATATATAGAAACTTTATATAAAATATTATAAAACTTATAAATATAAAGACTTTACACAAATAAGTTGAAAAACTTTACAATTATTTTCCAAGAAAAGAAAGATAGGAAAGATATAAGTCATCGTATGATTATAAAAAGACTACCTCAATCTTATCGTCTACGGCTATTATAAGTGCAAATATTAGGATATAAGTGCCTAGATCATAAAATGATGTACAAAAAAGCGATTTGAAAATAAGTAATAGCATACTAAATTTCTGTAACAATAATTTGCGAAATAACCTAACCATTCCACTTTAAATAATTTCATCATTTAACTAGTTTTAAGGAAAAATATGTGAATCATCTAACTACTTCCCCACCAAGCAAGGTATCGTAATGCCATTAGATACTTAATTAGTCTTTAAAATGAAAATTTACAATGTAGATGTGAAATACAGAGTAAAATTATACTTTTTAAGAAAATTTTTTAAATAACAGCAAAAATATCTAAGTTTTTAAATCAGAAAAAAAAACTTGGCCAGGGTAAAATTATACTTTTAATATATTTAAATATAAAATTTCAAATTAAACAGCAGAAAAAATCTAAGTTTTAACACTAAATATTACAATATAAGAATCATTAAACAAAACTATTAATAACGTCTTGACAATAATCTTTTAACTCTAGACCTTTTGCCAAAATATTTTAACCAAAGTATTGTAAAATAAAACTACACTTTTAAGATATATAAAAATCATTTAAATAATAGTTGAACGTTTTAAATATATTTTTTTAAGTTTAAACAGTAAATATAAGAATTATTAAACATTTTTATCGGGGGACCAATTAGTTTTACCACGAGCTATAGACTAAATAATTAAAATAGCACTATCCATTTGAAATACATTTAAACGTTATAAAACTGCCTATTTCAATTTGTGAAATGGTTTTAAAAGTTACTTTTTTATACGTAAGAACATTACTGATTAAAATAACACTAACGATTTGAAATACACTTAAACATAATAAAACTGCTTACTATAAGAGAATATTTATAACTTCTCCACTTGAAAATTTTATAAAACACATTTCATATGTTAAGAATAAAAAAAAATTCAGAACATACATTTAAAGTTAGTTATTTCTAATAAAAATTGATCATCGAAACACATATATGTTAAAGTATTTTATAATATTTTTAGATTAGTCTATTTTTGATATATAATTATGAATTTCTTTTGCTATAGAACGCGGGTTCGAACCTCACTATTAATATTTATACCGCCCTTATTTCGAACTTTTTATAAACGGTGTAAAAATAATTTAATTAGATATCTATTAAACTTGTACTACAATTTGGAATACTTCAATGAAAGTTATTAAAGGATTCACTTTTGTTAGTTAATACAATTACTCGGAAGAAAACAAAAAAAAAATAAGTGGAGAACTCACACAATCAGAAAAATCTTCAGTCAGTCTGAACCTACATCAACTTAAAAATCGTTTTCAAATTTAAAAAAAAATTGTTGGTTGAAAATAAGATAAAAATTTAAAATAAAATAAACTTTAAAAGTAAAAACTTAAAAAAAAACAGACATACATTTAAAATAAATAAACTTCAATAATAAAAAGTAAAAACTTAAGCTTTGAAATTATTAAACATTATAAGATAAAGTTATCTGTGTAAAAATATTTTTTATGAAAATAAAAAAATTTGTTGTTTCATACATTCTGTGTTTTTTTTAATGAGTATCAAGAAAGAGAGTTCCCTACCTGAAAATTTTATATTTAAGACATATATAGTAATTTATAATATTTTAGATTAGTCTATTTTTAATACATAATTAAGAATTTCTTTTGCTATATAACGCGGGTTCAAACCCCACTTTTAATATTTATTCACGCTTATTTCATTTATTTTATCGCGGTAAAACCAATCAATAGCATTAAAAATCATTTAGTTTCTCTCGTTAGACGGTGCCCCGATTTATCATTCCTTAAAACTAGACATATAACTACGTCATATTTACCTATTCATGACGTCTAATAAACCTACTCTATTACAATACCGAAACAACGCAACTCCTACGTCATATAAACCTACTGAAAACGTCACATAAACCTATTATATTACTCATTACGTCATATAAACCTATTCTATTACAATACCGAAACTAAAAACAACTCCATTCCTCCATACGTCATATAAACCTACTCATGACGTCACATAAACCTACCTTATTACAATACCGAAACAGCTGAACTCCACTTCCGGTCACGTGCACTCTTGCTTCGTCATATCCGGTCACGGGCACTTTATTCATATCCGGTGACTCATATACGGTGACGTCATGTTCGTAACTTCCGGTGACGTCATATCCGCCACGCCCACTTCCGATGTGGAGGGATATCCCTGATCCCTCCGCATGATGGTGAACCCCCCTTTCTTATCTACTAACGATTGTCGAATGTTTATGCGTATAGTGTGGTGGGGGGGGGGGGGGGTAGGTACATATATATTCCGACTTGTGTGCTTGATCAGAGACCCGCTTATGAAGCCTTCGCCAAGTAAGATAGACATAGAAAGAATTTTTTACTGTTACAGAGAAAGGAAGTACACCCAGGGCGAAGGCGTGAATCGAACCCGCACGGTTGAGTGAAATAATGACAAGAGCTTAATAAAGTATTATTTGGCACGTGCTTGCTTACAATATTTTTTATAATAACGTGCAAAAAAGTATTTCTACCAATGAGTGATTTTCATGACACCATTTAGTTTCCATGGCGATATTCAAAAATGTAAAGTAGTAAAAGAAAAGTTGTAAAATAATTTTCTATTTTGAATCAAAATAGTATTTACATTAGTGCTACCGAATATGGGTGAAAATGAATTTAAAATGATGTTCGACCAACTTCCAGATCACATTGAAAAAGCAGCTACGGAAGCTTCGATGCATGTTAAATAAAAGTATTGTTTGGCGTGAAATTTGTGTTCTTACTTTTGTCTTATTTAATTTCCTTTAATAATTTCTGTAGTACTTGTAGTTTCCATGGAGATATTAGAAAATGCAAAATTAATGAACCAATAGAAATAAGTGAGTTTCAGGACATCATTTAGTTTCCATGGAGATATTCATGACATCATTTTGTTTTTCTACCAATCAGATACTCTTATTTACTTTACCGCACTAGTGCCGAAAGTAGTACTTTCGGCACTGCCTGTGACGTAAGCACGTAAAGTGTCATTTTCGCAACGATTTATGAATGAATATGATATAAAAAAAGTGAACTTTTTTGCACGTTGTTATAAAAATAAATGAAAAGAACGTATTAATCAAGGCCACCTTTAAGAAAAGTGATATATTTGTTTTTAATATTCCCGAATATTTTGTGTTATCATACAGGACACGTTTTCTTTTTTAAATTATACTTACATTTTTGCATAAAAAATATACAAGTTTAAAAAAAAAAAAAAAACAGCCTACCTAAAATAAATATTAAATACTGCCCATGCAATAGTTTTCCCAAACAACCACGAATCGCAATGCGTAATCAATTTCCAATAAATCCCCTCAAAGCCAAACCAAAAAACAATTGTCACCTTGACTATTGAAACAAATTCCAAAAGAAAGAATCACTGAATTTTCAATTCACAGCATTCGAAACGTACTAAAACAGTAAAAAAAAAGAAACGAAACGATAATCATAAATTCCGCCACTTCCTCGTTGAGGTAACCCAGGTAGATAACAATAACAGCCGACGTGAGAAATAGGATCGGCTGTTTACAAGTCAGAGTTGATCTGCAATCGCAATGGGTCTGACACGGATGATGCTTGTTGCCCTACTACTGTGTGGTGTGATCTTGGCAGTGGATGCTCAAGAGGCCAACTTTGGGAAGAAGGTGAAATGCTACATCGAGGCAGGGACTGTCGTGTGTCCCGGGTGCAATTCTAGGGCAGGTAAGACTTCAAAATAGTAAATTACTATTGCAGCAAAACTCCAATAATCCAACTTCCATGCACTGTAAGAATTTTTAAAAAAAAAACAAAATATTTCTGTTATTTTTCCACAATTTACTGTAAATTTACATCTCAATTTATCAAAAGACACATTTTCTCAGTTTGTCAAAAGAGAAAGAGACATTTTTTTCATAGACAGATAAAATCTGCAACCCCTGATCAGATTGCACTTTTTGACAAAAAAATATGTTTGATTACGAAAATTAAATTTGATCTATGCAAAGAACTTTTGCGACCGCGGTAGTCTAGTGGTCAGTGCTTCTGGCTCCTATGCCGTCGACGAGGGTTCGCATAAGGGTTATGGCTTGACGTTTTCTTTCTTTTTGTTTTTTAGCTTACAAAGCAATACAGAAAATATCTGTTATGTCACAAATGTTATCTGCATTGCTTGGCTACGGAAAAATTCTGACAACAGATTTTGTCCGTAGCATATAGATATTTTCCAGCAACTTTGCCACCAGAAATTGTCTGTTATATAACAGAAATATTTTTCTTTTACAGTGTGGTTAACATTCCATCCATCTACACTCCTAACATGTAAAAGTGTTGCTTTTTCATTTAATTAAAAGCTCTTTTTTTTTAAGATTTTTTTTCTCAATTTCAACATACAAATACCCATACCGATATTCACTAAAATATACACTTTTGTCTTTAAAAAATTTTATTATCAAAACTTTTGATTTTCCTAGTGGGAAGCAGTCCAGTGTGCAAGAAGTGTGGGTTGGTTGGTTGGTTGGTAGACATATATATTCAGGTTTGTGTGCTTGGTCAGAGACCCGCTTATAAACCTTCGTCAAGTAAGACAGACACAACAGACAACACACACACATAAGTGGATCCATCTATTTTTAGAGACAGAGGCCAACTAGACGAGAAGTGTGGGTACATGCGAGGCGACGCGTCCCCCCCACACTTTTCAAGAAAATGTGGTTGTACGTTTCCTCACTAATAACACTAAAATTAATATCCCCACTCTTTTCTTTGTTTATCTTTAATAAAAAGAAAACAATTCTAACCTGTTTTTAAAAGTAATTTTAGTTATTCTCATTTAACCAATATATCAGTAGTTATGCAACAACTCTAATGCAACTTAACCATAAAATCTTCTATATATATATATAAATTAAAGTCAAATTTTTTCGTTGTGACGGCATCACGCCAGAACGGCTGGACCGATTTCACTAATTCTTTTTTCGTTGTGTTTTTTATTGTCAGGAGAAGGTTCTTAATGAATGAGTTATTCGAAATTCGAACCCGAACGGGTGTAGGAGTGCAAAACTTGAGGAATTTCTCCATAGGAATAGCATTGTTATGAACTTTTAATTTATAAATTTCGTTTTCTAATTTGAAAAAAATTTCAGCGCGTTCAGCGTGAGCGAAAATTAAGTATAAACACGTCAGAGGACGTGAGTTTAATTTGTAAGATTGTTATTTGAATATAATTATTTTATTTATAGAATTTAAATCTTTTGATATTTTTTGTTTCCTAATTTAATTTAATTGATGTTTATAAATGGTAAGAAGTGCAGATATTGCTACAATGTATCATGGCAGTAAAGGCGATTACTATTCTAGATCTTATGAATACTTCTAAGAAATGTTAATTCCCTCTAATTATAGCGTAAAAACTTTATGTTTATGAAACTGTCAATTTGGTACAGCTATGATATGGACAATTGAATGTTGGCATTACCGGCTTTTGGCGAAGTAAAAAATTTAGCGTAGGGTAGCTATTCCCATCCAGTTGTATGGGTTAGGGTTGGTTTGAATTATCGTCGCACTAGAGCTATACAAGAGGGATATTGGCCACAGGCGTCTTTATTTAGAACCACAGTCATGTGAAGAGCCAACACCTGATTAGGCACCCAATGCAACTTTTACATCGTACGCAGCGTCGGGACTTTGAGAAATATTTAACGTGCACTCCCACCACATGGGGTATTATTCTTTGGACATTTTTGGCTGCATTTGCCAAGGATTGATGGATTTTTCGATCAACCTTCAATTAGAATTCAATATTTATAGTAAAGACAAGACAACGTCTGTCGGGTCAGCTAGTTTATAATAAATAATTATATTTATTAACTATTTTTTTTGATAAGAGCAAAATAAGTAAATAGATATCAAATTTCATTCGGAGGTGGGAGATTGCTTAGCAGTCTCAATCGATTATAGAATAATTGAGTTCTACTTGATTTTTTATTGGAGTTCAACTGTAATAAAATAATGTATAAGGAGGTTTAGGGTCGTGTTTAGCATATCCGTGGCGCTGTATGAATGTAATTGCGAGACAATTTTTGTTTCTACATGTTAACTTTCTGTATTTAAAACCCAAATTTGGAATAATAAAGAAGGATCGACTTTTTAAATGAATTCTCAAATTAGACCAAAATGATCGATGCGTATTTCTTCTTCCTGAATGTAATCGATCTATTCTAATTCTTTTACTAGTATAACCTTTCAAAAAAATTATCATTTTAAATTGTTATTTCAAATCTGGAAAATGATCATTTGTACTTTGAATTAAGAATACGTAAATAGCTATATATTACTGTAATAGTTGCAATACAATTTCCATTGTATAAATAAAAAGGAGATTTAAAATACAGGTGATCATGCTTTTGCAGTAACGAAAGGCTCAGTGCGAAAGCACCTTTGGCACACTTCCACGGACGGCCCAGAGTAGGTCCATCATATATATTTCTCTATCATCATCTTTCTATAACATCTTATGGTATTGCTACACTGTTAAAAAATTGTCGCTTGGTTTCATCAAAAATATGGTGCAGTAGCTGCAAAGGATATGTTATGAAATGTTTCACCATACTTTTTGCATTTGGTTGAACCATTTCTCATGTTTTTGTTTCCAACCCATGAAAAATGGTTCAATTCAACCAAATACTTAAAATATGGTGAAACATTTCACCATACAGTCGTTGCGGCTACATTGCTAGGTTTCTCTGCAAACCCATCTCGCACCTTTCCCGACATTATTAATATTTCATATGATCGCAAAATTAATTATTGATAATTTATTATAAAGAGGTTCAGGCCTATTTTTTCGCGTTAATAGCATTTGACTTATATTTGTTTTGTCGAATTTTGTTGGAGTCTAACCCGTTCGCCGTATAAAAATACAGTAAACTCCCGATTATCCGCGGTGAATTATCTTTGCGGATTATCCACGGGCCCCCTTTTTTTTATCTCTGCAAAAATAATAATATATATAACAAAACGCTGAGAAATGAAACTTATCTGCGTTTCAAAACTTGTTGGAAGAATGCATTCCAAGACCAACGATTCCAACGAACACATTCAACGAATGACGAATACATTTAAAGGACGAAGAATACATTATAAGATCAACGAATGCATTAAAAAAAGAATGACTATAGGAAGCCTGGTGTGTGCCAAAATGTGTTCGGCCAGGTGCAAATCACGTGCAGATTTTTGTCAAAAGCGTCACTTGTAAAATAAACAGACCGCGATTTTAATTGAACTGCTGTTTAATAGTAGCGAAATGAGTGAGAAACGAAAAAAATTGTCTTGACAATTCAAAACAATCTACAACTGACAATTACAACAATTTCATACCTGTTACGTTTTTTCCCCTCTAATAACACTACGATAACTGTATAGTTTACTTTTATAAAACCCAGATGCAATTTTGTGGATATTTTCTTTACTTTAGCGGATTATCCGCGAATTCGCTTATCCGCGGATGCCGCGACACCCAATTACGCGGATAATCGGGAGTTTACTGTATACGTTTCGTTTAATACGAGAATTGATATGAAAATTAAGTTAGGTTAAGTTGAATAAGAAATTTTAAAACAATATAATTTTGTATTGTGCATCCCACGCTGATCTTATATATAATTAAAATTTATATTTTTAAAAATCTCTACCAAAGAGCACTGATGGTTCTTCCCAAATTTTAATTTTGTATCCTTAAAAACTGAAGTAGATGATAATGTATTTAATGCAAATGCGATATTTTAATCGACTATCAAAATTAAGATTTAACTTGACAAAATCTTCTTTTGACGCAAAATGTGTTTTCTAATTCTGTATCTAAATATCCGAAATGAGCAAACAAATATTGCTAAATGGAAACTCTTTCAACTTACTAAATCGCTTTTACTATGTCATAATTTCCTGTTAAGAAATAAATTTCTCTTTTTGAATTCTTGAGTTGAAAATACTACGCTGTATCACGTATACTGCGCGTGTGCTTCACATTATTACTTTTTAAAAGTTTGAATTCATAAACTGCAATTATTATGATACACAAATTTGTAGAAAACGCATTTAGAGAGTTGTTTTCACTGTTAAAAATTTCAACTCCCGTCCACATAATGAAGAATCGCTACTTAATTGATATTTTGTGGACGAATTGCTCACTTTTTTTGCAGAAGAGACCTTTTTTCCCTTCTCGCAGTAGACGCAATTTTTAATACTTAAAAACGGACTGGCTAAAACTGATGCATATTTCTACAAATTTAAGATATTTGATTGCTGCTTAAATTTATGATATCTGATAGGCGGAACAAAAAATTTGAAGAAAAACTAAGTAAAAATTTTTGAGAAATGCATGCAAAGAAGTGCCGTAAATGAGCAATTATTAATGACTCATACTAATACTTTAAAATCGTTTTTAAATAATTTTTTTTAGTTAAAAATTTGCATGAAATCCATTTCATATAATGTCAAATGACTAAACAATTTTATAATTATGTATAGAAAAATTTAGGAACACTATAAACAACAATAACTGATTGTTACTTTCTTTAAATATTTATATCTCCTAAAATATTTTTACTTACTAAATTACTTTTTACTCCTAATATATTTTTTGCGGAAGAGACCTTTTTTCCCTTCTCGCAGTAGACGCAAATTTTAATACTTAAAAACGGACTGGCTAAAACTGATGCATTTTCTACAAATTTATGATATTTAATTGCTGCTTAAATTTACGATATCTGTTAGGCGGAGCAAAAAAAAAATTGAAGAAAAACTAAGTAAATTTTTGAAATTCATGCGAAGAAGTGCGCGTAAAAGACAATATTATGACTCTACTATACTTTAAATCTTTTTAAAATTTTTAGTAAATTGCATGAAATCCTTCATATATGTCAATGATAACAAATTTATAATTATGTAGAAAATTAGGACACTATAAACAATAAGATTGTTACTTTCTTTAAAAATTTAATCTCCAAATATTTTACTTACAAATTACTTTACTCCTAATATTTTTTGCGGAAAGACACTTTTTTCCCTTCTCGCAGTAGACGCAAATTTTAATACTTAAAAACGGACTGGCTAAAACTGATGCATTTTCTACAAATTTAGATATTTATTGCTGCTTAAATTTACGATATCTGATAGGCGGCAAAAAAAAATTTGAAGAAAAACTAAGTAAAAAATTTTGAGAAATGCATGCGAAGAAGTGCCGTAAATGAGCAATTATTAATGACTCATACTAATACTTTAAAATCGTTTTTAAATAAATTTTTTTAGTTAAAAATTTGCATGAAATCCATTTCATATAATGTCAAATGACTAAACAATTTTATAATTATGTATAGAAAAATTTAGGAACACTATAAACAACAATAACTGATTGTTACTTTCTTTAAATATTTATATCTCCTAAAATATTTTTACTTACTAAATTACTTTTTACTCCTAATATATTTTTTGCGGAAGAGACCTTTTTTCCCTTCTCGCAGTAGACGCAAATTTTAATACTTAAAAACGGACTGGCTAAAACTGATGCATTTTCTACAAATTTATGATATTTAATTGCTGCTTAAATTTACGATATCTGTTAGGCGGAGCAAAAAAAAATTGAAGAAAAACTAAGTAAAAATTTTTGAGAAATGCATGCGAAGAAGTGCCGTAAATGAGCAATTATTAATGACATCATACTAATACTTTAAAATCGTTTTTAAATAAATTTTTTAGTTAAAAATTTGCATGAAATCCATTTCATAATGTCAAATGACTAAACAATTTTATAATTATGTATAGAAAAATTTAGGAACACTATAAACAACAATAACTGATTGTTACTTTCTTTAAATATTTATATCTCCTAAAATATTTTACTTACTAAATTACTTTTTACTCCTAATAATTTTTGCGGAAGAGACCTTTTTTCCCTTCTCGCAGTAGACGCAAATTTTAATACTTAAAACGGACTGGCTAAAACTGATGCATTTTCTACAATTTATGATATTTAATTGCTGCTTAAAATTTACGATATCTGATAGGAGCAAAAAAAAATTTGAAGAAAAACTAAGTAAAAATTTTGAGAAAATGGCATGCGAAGGAAGTGCCGTAAATGAACAATTATTAATGACTCATACTAATACTTTAAAATCGTTTTTTAATAAATTTTTTAGTTTAAAATTTGCATGAAATCCATTTCATATAATGTCAAATGACTAAACAATTTTATAATTATGTATAGAAAAATTTAGGAACACTATAAACAACAATAACTGATTGTTACTTTCTTTAAATATTTATATCTCCTAAAATATTTTTACTTACTAAATTACTTTTTACTCCTAATATATTTTTTTGCGGAAGAGACCTTTTTTCCCTTCTCGCAGTAGACGCAAATTTTAATACTTAAAAACGGACTGGCTAAAACTGATGCATTTTCTACAAATTTATGATATTTAATTGCTGCTTAAATTTACGATATCTGTTAGGCGGAGCAAAAAAAAAATTTGAAGATAAACTAAGTAAAAATTTTTGAGAAATGCATGCGAAGAAGTGCCGTAAATGAGCAATTATTAATGACATCATACTAATACTTTAAAATCGTTTTTAAATAAATTTTTTAGTTAAAAATTTGCATGAAATCCATTTCATAATGTCAAATGACTAAACAATTTTATAATTATGTATAGAAAAATTTAGGAACACTATAAACAACAATAACTGATTGTTACTTTCTTTAAATATTTATATCTCCTAAAATATTCTAGATGAATGTTGTTTTAAATGAACTTTTAAAAAGAAGTTAAGTTTGGATTTAGTTAAACACCTTTTTTAAAAAAGCCAATTTGTTGTAGTTTATATAAATTTTTAAGATCAGGGTGCTGAAACACGTTTTTTTATCGTTCTGTGTAACGCCTATAATTACAATTGCGACATTATATAGTTATCTATAAGCGAAAACAAGTCATCAAAAGATGTTAGATATTTCTAAATGGCTTTTATAAAATGTTTTTTTAAAAAATCAGAAAAAACATTTACGTAAAAATAATTTCAGGTACGAGTGTATTTATGACTGAGTAAAATATAAAAAAATCCTAAACTGTTGCAATTCATACGATACATTTTATAAATTCAATCCAAAACTACAAGTTTGTAAAAACCGCCTGTCATCTCTAACAAAGCAAAGTCTTGTTAAAGAGCCACTATCACCGCGTATCATTAACTCAATTTGCTCAAAAAGTATTGACATCTGTTACGAGCTTAGTGCAATATAATAGTAATTTTTTAAAAAAACTTACATTTGAATCTATCTTATGAAACTATTTGAAAAGGAGTAATTAAATCAATGAAGTTATTATTTTTTTGGTGAAACTAACTTCTCAGTGATGGAATTTCAGCTGCACAATCCGTTTATAGAATCCTATGCAACTTGAACTTAGGATCATTAGGTAGAAGGCCTTACAAAATACTACTTTGGTCAAGGTTTTATTTTAAATCCTAAATAAAATAAGTTGAATGTTTGCTATTAATTATGCAAAACGTTACAAGGTTATCTTTAAGTTGAATGTACAAGTTAAATTTTAAACTTGCACTTAATACATAAATGTCCATGTTGTCCATGCATTATGTAAATACTCAATTGTGAAAATACTATTTATTTGCATTGAAATTTGGCATTCTTCAAAATCAAATATGAATTTATATATTTAAATTCTTTGTCTATAACAATTAAAAAGGAAATCATTGTAGAGACCTTCCGGCTTCCCTGCTCTTAATCTTACAGTTTACACTTCCACATTTCGTTTAGCCTTGGCCTAATTGATATAATGTAAACAGTATTGTGCTTGATTGTGTAGTTTGAATCATAATTATATCGAATGACTTTGAAATTTTAGCTGGCATAGTATATATTTTTATAAAAAATTTATTCACAAAATTATTGTTTAATAATTCCATAAATGAAAAATTCACAAATTCGCAAAAAAAAACCACTTATTGTATGATGGAATTTTGATTTATAGGAATTGTTAAAAATTCACACACTCTATGATTCACGCACTGATATTTGGAGCATTCAGAATACGAGTAAATCAAGTCCATTTTTTGTCATTTCGAGTTAGCAGCGCAATTGCATGCACAACTATGTAGAATTTCAGTGCAATAATGAAAAAGTCCTAGTTCAGATAATATCCGCTATATGCAGCTAAATTAAAAATATATATTAAGAGGTAATTTTGTTATTAATCTTTAACTTTAAATCTCTGTAGCACAAAGAAGCTTTTATGGACTTGGTTCACTTATATTCTGAGCTCTCTATTCGTCGTGTCATACTTGAATTAAAAGCGGCAAACCACTATAACAACGATAAAACTAACCGCAGAATTCGAGCTGTCACTATAGCGTGGTCGGTGTTGCAGCTTTTGTTTTCAACGTCTTTCGTGATAAAACATAAAGAATCAACCCTAGTTCTAGGATATCCGCCGTCGGAAATATTTTAGCATCCGCCTACCTGTGTAGATATGACGGCAGTAAGGTGTTAACGATTGCAGTCTTCATAAGTCATGGGAAAATGTAGGCTTCAAATTGCACATGCACGCATGCATTGTTAACAAGGCAATTGTAAACTATTTGCTTTGAAAGTTGTTTTTTTTCATTCTGCTTTCGTTGTTTATCGCTGAAAGTGAAATACATGGGTGTTCCGTAACTTGAACAAAGATAAATGATACATTGAGTTTTCAAAATTAGAAAGGAATTTTTCTTTATACTAGCTTTTAAGGTTATGTCTAAATGACAAGAGAGAATTTTTTCGTGTTATCCAAAATCGGCCTTCTAGGATCCGTAGAAGCTACCGGTCCAAATAAACATGTACTCCTTAAAATATTTACTTTTTTTAACGTAAAAGAAATCCGAATCATGGATATTACCCGATTTTGTTTATCTAATAAAAAGAAAAAGCATTTTATTAGAATCTGTGATGTTAATAAAAAATGCTTTGTAAATTATTGCTAGTTTTGATCAATATTTTATACTGATGATGAGACTCCTACAAATTCAAGTTTAAAATCCAAACTTTCATATTTACGAAAACTAAACAGATATTTTTGGAATTAACCTAAATTATCTTTAAAAGTTAATTTAATTATAAATTATATTAAAGTTAAATTAATTGATTTAATTAAAAAAATTATCTTTAATTATCTAATAAAAGAGCTGGAAATAAAAAAAAGCCAAGTTTTAATTGAACTTTATTATTTTGCATGCGATCCCATTTAAAGCAATAAAAGTGTAATTGAAATGTGCTTAGAACCTTTTTATGGCAGGGGGTGGACCCTGGGGTGTATTCGTAATTATATGGATGTATAAGCATAAAAAATTCTGTCAATATAAAAGAAAAGTTTAACACCAGCCACGAATATTAACATTTAAGGTTTTCGATCTTAGAAGGAAACTTTATTATTGATTTTTTTTTATTGAAACTAAGGCACCTCTGCTTAATATGATCATTTTGTACCAACCCCAAATCCCCGAAGCGATGCGGCGGTAGGTGCCGCCCTCAATAACGACGCCGATAAGTTCATTTCGACCACGTTCGGCACGAGAGAGGGCAGCACCACTACCGCGCTCTCTCGACGAGTCGTTTTTATTTCATTCGAGAGTAACCTGGAAGAGGGCAGCACTACCGACCGTAAGTGGATCCTTCTAATTTAGAGACAGAGGCCAAGGTGAGGATCCCAACCACAATGTGTCACCCACAGAGATATTGGTTTGGTATGGAAACTTGGAGGACTTTGTGACCAGGTAGGAATTTCACCAGTCACCATTAGCGTACATGGGAAGTCTTCGTCAGGGTTCGAACTCGCAACCTAAGGGATGACAGTCCAATACTCGACCAACAAGGCTGATTTTTCCCCCCTCAAAAATGCCTAGTTACCTTTTAAAGCAGGATGGATTATGGGATGTTTTTGCCATTATACTGGTGTATGTAGCATTAAAAAAATATCCATTCGTTGAACATCAGCCACGAATATTATCATTCAAGGTTTACTACTAGAATTTTACCCCTTCTATCTCTGATTGCAGGTCTATCATGCCCAAGAAACAACCTGAAAACCTGCGACAACGAACTCTACACCACACAGACCTACGAAGACAAAACCGAGCCAACAACCGCCAAAGAAACCCAATTCTTCAAACCAACCACCACTACAGATGACAATAAGATACCGCCATTTTCCCCAGATATCGCCGAAGAGGACATCGCATACTGGGCCAAGTTGGCCCAAGAGAATAAGGAGTTCCGAAATTTCCTATACCGCATCCTAAACTACAGGCGACCCAGGGCGCCAAGGTATAAGAGACAGATTGTTCAACAGATGCCTTTGGAGGATGACGATACCTGTAAGTGGAATGGGGACTGTCCATGCCCGCTTATTTGTTGCAAGACCGGAGAGGGGTGTCCGAAACGTTGCATGAAGGGGATTAGGTTACCACCACCTTTTGGTTAAAAGTGGTGTTTGTATTTGGTTTTGAAGCGGTTTTAGTTGATATTGTGTAAGGATTAGAAAAAATTTCTAAGTTTTACAACTGGTTTGTAATCTGAACTTTGTGCTAGATAAATAAAATTAGTTATAAGGTTATTTGCAGAAATTATTTTTAGGAAAAGTATTTAGTTATAAAAATATAAGTTCTGGTAACATGATAAGACTTTCCACAATGTTAAATTATTAATATTTTAAAAAAATCAAATAGTTACATTTTGATATCAATAGAATAAAATACAATAACTATGAAATTAATATTTTCAAATTCAAAGAACAAATATTACAGTGCCTAACTTTTGAATCAGTTTTTGAGGAAAGATCATAAGTCACAACAACTGATTCTTTACTTATGCCTATTGAACAATAAGAAATAAGTGATTCTTTTGAGAATATTTCAATGAAGTTATTTGAACTAGTGTGTGTTTTCTGGCATAACATAAAAAAAAACTTACCTTAATTAATATAGTTCATATATTTGTGAAATTCAAGTGATGGGAAAGTTAAAAATATGTAATATGTTAAATGAGAATTCTTAACAAATTTTAAGTTTTCGTAGTAATTATCTAATCAAATACATTTAAATTGACTTGAAAAGTTTTCATTTAAAATTACATAGATAATTAATATTTATTTTAAAATAAATATTTATAGTATTTAAATTACTTTTGCATGATAACAGAAACATTAAAAACATTAAATACAAAAAGAAAAAGAATGCTTTTAAGAGAAGCACTTTATTAAAAACTCTCCAAATTTCTTACAACATGAAACTTATTATAAACAGATCCTATAATATATTTTTTCGCAATCAATTTCATAGACTGAACTGAGTTCATATTCAGCACATAAAACTTGATTGACTGGAATCAATGGCAGAAGCAGAAACCATCACCTCAATAACCATAGCGATCCTAAAACAAAATAAATTATCACATTATAATTAAGCTCATTTTTATATTTTACTGCATACATAAATTTAAATCAAACTTTAACAAATAAAAATATTTTAGTGCAATCGTAATGGTATAACCATACAGTATATTTAAAATTACAGTTTAATAAAGCTACAACTAATTTTGTGAACAAACAATTTTATACATTTGACAAATCTCTTACTTTTAATTATACTCTAATATTTATGGAATTTCGACAATATTACTGACAGTTATTTGAAAATAATTTTTAGATTTTTAATGTAATTTTTTTCTTCTAAAACAACTTTAAAAAGTCTACTTAAAGATGATAACTTTTTTGTGTTAAAAAAAAAAAGATAAATGTTGTTATTTCAGGAACTTTGGAGATAATAAATACAATACAAAGAATCATTATGTTTGAAATTTAAAAAGAGTATTTGCAATAAATAAAACTTATGCAAATTTGAAAGAGATTTAATGCATTAAAGGCACAGAATAACCAGACATTAACAAGAGTAAAATTTAGTTGACATGTTAAGTAGTTTTGCCAAACATGCTGCAGCTTATTAATATAAAAACAACTTAACTTTTTATGACACAATAAATAGTATACTTCAACATTTTAGGTTTACTAGTTACAGATACCTTTGATACTATTAACATTTAAAAACTTTCATGCAACTAAAATTAAAATATTAGGAATTTCAGCTTTTTTCCTTAACGAAATAAGTAGTGTACCTGTTTTTCTTTTGTAAGCAATTAAAACATTTCAACTACTATATTGTTCATTTGATTTTCAAAAAAACTTTGGAAAAATATATATATATGTATTGTAAATACTTCTATACGTTATTATTTTTTTTTTACTTCTATATAATTGATTGAAATCTTGGCAATTTTTTTCATGGATAAAATTTCTTTAAACTTGAAAGCAGCCTTTATAAATTTTTTTTTGTCATTTCATACGATGCTAGTAGTAGTAGTACTTGCCAACAAAACCTTTTTTGTTAATAGATATTGCTTCTAAAAATATGCCTGTCTAGTTCAATGACAGAGAACTACACTACAGATTAAAACCTAAGGAATACAAACAGAGCAAAATGCTCCTTACCAGGGCACTTTTGATGGATCGTTGGCAAAGGCATCCGTTCATTTACGCTGCAATCAGAATTTCAAGCAAGGTTAGTAACACATGCAAGAAGTTAGGGAAAATGTTAGTAAGCACGACACACACAATTATTAAAGGGAGGAAAGAGAGCAAGCATCTAATAAGATATTTTTGATGTAAGCAATTAAAAGCTACAATTTATTTGTTATGCAAATCAGAGTAGTTTTGAATCTCACTAAGAAACAACTGTTATGTGTAGTAAAAGAAGGAAACTTGGGTCATAATTAACCTTAACCACAACCAACTTGGGAGACATGATCAAAAGGCAAAATTTTAATGTATCTCATTTTGCAAGCAATTCCGATGGCAAAAACTTATTTCTACAAAAGAATATTAATCTGGAAAACTTTGCAATTAAGGATTACTAATTACGAAGTGATCGACCGATGACCTCCTCAGATAGGGAAGATACATCTAAAATGATAACACCAATATGCATCCATGCACAACCAAACCCCCCCCCCCCCCCCCCCCAGGCTGACCTTCAAACATTAGGTACCAAAACAAATTTCCCCTTCCCTGGAGATTTTGTCCCCCAGAAGGTGTTTATTTAAACTCCAACAGAGTCACTTAATATGAACTTGTACTAATACACTTAAAAGTCACGGCAACTGGTAGTTTCAGTCAGTTGATGAATGCTTTCTCTCTACACACTTCCTGAGCCAATTTAGTGTTAATTAACCCATCAACAATGGTTGGCAAGAAAATTTGCAATGCCAAAATGAGCATTTTTCTTAAGTTTAACTAAATAAACAAAATATAAGACGAATGAAGTCCCATAGTCTTAAACAACTGAGGTTGGATAAATTAAGTTACACGAAAAAGGAATTTGAAAAAACTTGTTTTGATTCGAAAACGAATGTGTTAATGGTATTTACAAAGTAGGCGTTAATTGGTTACGAACACTCTAAGTCTAATAGTTGTGCATTCGTCAAACTAAAGACCTTGACAAACACATGTTGTCATAGACCCCATTTTCCACGATTCTTTCCAGCTTATTATTCAGCAGCCACAGAAACTTTACCTGCAAGGAACTCATGACGCCGTTGGCCAGACTGGACAATCGTCCGGCAACCTTGGTCACCCCGTCCCTGACCCCTTCTTTGATGTCATACAGGTTGGGGGTGTTGTAGGATGAGGCGCTGGCTGATCTCCGAGAAGAGTCCCCTCCAAAGTAGTCCTCACTGCTGATGCTGGCAGAACCCTCAAACCTGTTGAGGTTGGCTTTCCTTTCAAACTAAAAAAAATAGACAGAGAATTGAAGAGCTTAGTGAAAGAATGCGCTAAGTAACAATTTTGAAAAAAATTGGATTTGTGTCAATGAACATATTATTCCCTTTTTTTAAAGATAACAAGTTTTCCTTTTTACAAAAACTTTAAGTTAAGTACATTTTTTCCGTTTGCTAGTACCATTTTTAACAGATCTAAGCGTAAACGAAAAACTTTAAAGCTCATTTTCTCGTTTTCACCTTTTTGTCACTTAGCAAGTTCTCCCACTTAGCTCTTCAATTCTAAATAGTAATACCATCCTGTTGTTGTTTCATGTCTCCCTGGTCCAGTTACCTAGACCAGGGCCATGATACCAAGTCGCTCTAATAAAGCTACAAGCCTATTTCCCCCTCACTCCACCGCTGCCTCACAGTGGTGTCAATACAGTTACAATCAGTCAATACAGTTTAATACCATCCCAATTTAAATACACTTGGAGCCATCTAATGCTGTTCAGTTTCTTTGTTGAATTAATTTCTTGTGGCAGTCAACACAAATATCCAACACTAGCCCTCGCAACTGAGGGATTGCTTTGTTGGAGACGGTTTAGTATTGGGCTGGCATTCAAGAGGTTTTGGGTTCAAAACTGGGTTATCCCATACCTCTTTAGACTAATTGAAATACACTGCTCAAAACAATTAGGGGAACGCATGGTTTAAAACCTTTCACCCCCAATGATTCGATTTGGTAGCATCAGCTTGCGATTTTTTTCTAACTAAGTTGAGCTCTCACTTATTTATCGTTAGATGGAAGAATCATGTTTTTTTTTAAAGAATTATATAATGTTTGTTTTAATTAAATGAAAATATGAAAAACATGGCAAAATAAAATTCACTCCCAAAAATATTTATGAAATAAATTGACCCGAAATTCTTCACGCTTGCATTCTAAGATGTTTAAAAATTGATTTTGAGTTTTTTTTACAAATAAAGTTTTGAAAAAATTATTGTTATAATTTATTCAAAAGTTATGATTGCAATATTTTCTCCTTTAAATATTAGTTAAAAAAATTAAGATTTTTTCCCCTGTTTTTTACCATTTCATCCTGGATGCATAATGATCTATTACACAAATTTTAGAGTTTTTAAAATAAAAAATAAGAAGTTGGAACTGAAAAGGTAAACAAAAGTATGCAAAGTGCTCCCCTAATTGTTTTGAGCAGTGTATATTACATAATGTAGTTGTTATGAAAGTAGCATTTGATATATTTCATAATTTGTAACAGTAAAAAATTCAATAAATTGGAAAACTACCTTAAAACAAGAGGGCTAGCGAGGGGCCTGAATAGAATATTCGAATAATTTAGAAAACTAATTTAACTAAATAAAATTTAGTATCATGATCTTCACAATATTATGATTGAAAAGACTTAAAAAAAACTTTAAGAAACTACATTTAAATTTGTAAAAAATACAATTTTAAAACTTACATCGTTATCTTTGTTCCCAAAAAACTGGTCTGATGATATACCCTTGGCATTTCCGAATTTCTTTTGTGCTTCATCTGTATTACCTATGTTTGAGGTAGACGCAGACTTTCTGGCTCGGCCACTATACAAATTCATAACAAAATTTTGATTATTAAAATTATATTTAATTATTTAGTTATCAATACGAAAATAAATTATACTTACTAATTTAAATTTGTAAGCCATAACTATACTTTCAAAAAGTTTAGTATCATGTCAATTATAATTTTAAAAAATTAGAATGTAAGCAGTAAAATTAATTTCCATTCTTTTTGTGAAAAGTTAGAAAGGCATTACAAATACATTTTACAAATAAAAAGTTGATATAAAATAAACCTTAAGTTTTTAAGTGAGTAATATTAAACAATTTTTGCTTGCATCAAACTTTACCCATGCAAAAAAAAGCCTAACTAACCACTTTAGCATTTTGGTTTTGTACACTTAATTTAAAAGAAATTAAATATATTTTTTGCTGTTGACTAATTTAATTCATACCTGTCTCTTGAAGAAGCAATGATATCATCTAGTGTACTGGACTTTTTGGGAATTTTTTCATTTACCCAAGAACCTTTTGAATTAAAATCACTCAGACGATAGGACGAATCTCGAGACAGAAACGGACTATCCCCATACCTATAAAGAAGAGTAAAATAGTATTAGGGAAACCATTGCTATAACTTTTTTCTAAGTAGGGCTGCTTTTTTTGGCGGATCAAGCCTTTTTCAGACTCGACATCATATCCCTGAACTGAGAGCCATATGTTGTGGCACGGCGGCTCTCGCTAGTAATTTTGAAGCTCAAATTACAATGAATCTGAGCTCTTTGTGGATGTTAAAGTATGTTGAGATTTAATTTTCCTACCCAAGCCTAATGGGTACTCAAGGTATCTTTAAAATGCTACATAATTATGACATGCAGACCAATGATTTTCCCATCCTAAAAATTTGCCGACTCAGTCGGGGCTTGAACCTGCGATCTTGGACATATGATATTGTTTATATATTTCTCGTAAATTTTTAAAGGGGCATGTTATAACAATTAATCCACAAAGCATATTAGATTGCACTACTATGTTTCCAAATAAAATTTTAAAACAAATTCAAAGGCTTGCAATCAAACTCTAATATTAATTCTCATTAAATATCTACATAAAAAATCCTCTTACTTAGGAGGACCACTTGTGAAAGTCAGAAACTCAAAATCATCATCACGATCTTCATCCCTGTTTTTCTGCGTATTTGACGGAGAGTCTTGAGTGATAAGCTTCATTTCTGAAGCTGCAGAGTGTGCCACATGCCCTTGATTCCTGCCACCAAAACCCATACCAAGGCGTTCCAACTGCTCAGCCTTTTGTGGGTTGGTTTGGCGCATTTTCTCCTCTGTCTTTTTCTGCTCCAGACTCAAATCTTTGTAGGCCAGGCGAACAGATGCCCTAAAATTGATAAAAGATGCTTGTTCAAGGAGATTTTTAAAATAGGTCTATCAGCAAAAAAAAGAGGAGATAACTATAAATGTATATAATTTATAATTTTGAATGAAATAGTTACTTTGAGTATATAAATGATAATAAAATTACCATATTTATCAGATTAAAATTATTTTCAAATTGTGCAACATTTTGCTGAAAAGTGTCAATTGCATTTCAAATCGCACGAAAAAATTATGCCAATATTTTAATTTTGTCATTGTTCATAAGTTACAAATTAAATTGAGAACTAAACCTAACATATCTCACTATATTATCATGTAAAATAAAGTTGAGTAAAAGATTTATGCAACAGGATATTGTTAATTGTCAGATACCCATCCTTATTGATAAGTAAATTTCAGTTTATAAATTACATTCATATGCTTAATCACCTCTTGCAGTTTGAAATAATAGCCATCACGCAGAAAAATAAAATTTTGTTAGTTTAGCAATAAAAAAGTAACCTAAACCAAATTAGTTCCATAAAATAACACATTTCCTATGAGTAACAATAAAAGTATTCAATTAAATTACTACTTGCTTACATCTGTTTTTCCTGCTCTTCAGGAGGCACTTCAGCAGAAACCTTGGTTTCTGCTTGCTCCCTCAAGCGATCTTTCTTTTCTGCCTCTTTTTCGATGTCATCAAAGTTGGTCGTAACTCTTTGAGCTCCTAGGCCTCCTTTTCGACCACCAAGCTGTCAAATAAATAGTAAGAGGTCAAGGGAGGACACAAAGTGTTTCAAATTTATGTGAACTAATAATTTTTCGAAGCAATATAGAAGTTTTGATAAAACTTTAAATTAAAGTTAAGACATGTGCAAAGGATACACTTAGCAATGAAAATAAAATTAAGCAATGGTTTTAGGTGAGTATTCAAACTAATAAAAAAGTTTACACAGATTATCAAAATATAATTGCAGTTGAAAAAAACTATTTAAATATAAAAACAATTGTTTTAGGTGTAAAGCACATTGCACTCATTATCTAGCTATAAAATGTGTTTTGCATTTCAAGAAGTGTTTATTGAAATATCAACAGAAATAACAATAAAAAACAATCTGCTAATACCCAATTGTGTATAAATTTAAAAAAAAAAAAAAAAATTGCAAATACAAGTGTCATCTATTGCATTTGCATCAGTTTAAAATCATAATTTTATAAACAATATTTTTTTAATGCTAAAGTGCATTGTGTTTTCTAGTAAAATTTAATGATGACAACTAAGTTTGTTAAATACATTAATGTTTAAATAAGTGTCCTAAATTTAAATAGCATCAGATTTTGTAAAATTTAGAGTGCCTATTATAGGTAATGAACATATTTTTTTTAAAAAAATATCATAATTACCCCTTTCTTTGCTGCAGTAGGCTTTCTTCCTGATATGGATGATTTCTTAGGCTCAGATTGCTTATTAGAATCTACAGATATTTCAAAATTTGAACCTAAAAGAAAAAATAATTAAAATGATAACGTCATTAAAAATCCTCTAAACAACCAGATCTTATCACCACTCTTTGAAGCACTGCTTAAATTAGACATGGTAGATGGTACAGATAAGAAATATGAAAACTTAGTTTTAGATCATTACTAGGCTAACAGTTACAGGATCAGGCAAAGAGGACAAAGATTTGTCAATTTGGCAATGTGAACAGGTAGGCTTGGTAATAAAAAAAAACCTTCCACAATCCCTAGTTTCTACCCGGAACTCTAGATGGTTGTTTCTATTGCTAAGTGCTTTTCTCATTGTGAACTTGGCAGTTAGCAAATGATTTTCATTAATGATAGTAGAAGAGATTGTTATCTTATGAACCGACTCTTATCCCCCTCCCTCCAACGCAAACTATCTTTTAAAATTCGCTGTGACAAAGGAAAATTACCCCCTTATATATAAAACAGCTTAAAAAGTGTTATGGATTTGCAATGATATCAGGTATGACAAAATTCAAGTCCAAAAATGCTAATCTCAGAGTTTCCGCTAGATTGTGTAATATTTAAAAAAAATAATCCCTAAAAAACCAATTTAGTACAAATGTCCCAATACTTTTAATAAAAGTTAAAGTTGGTCTCAGTTATTTATGGAATTCTATTCTTCTCCGAGTGATCACTTCTCTTAATAGCCATTTTTTCTTAGGATGCAGAGTGGCTATTACCCAAATTTTAATGCAAATCTGATATAAAGTCATTCTTATAATGCATTGAGAGAATCACCTGCATTGAGAGAATCAGAAAAAGTTTCTGGAGTTTTAAGGCATGAACCATTTCTGAAATCTTGTTTGGCAGGGCTATCATCAATATCTTTGGGATTCAAGTGTGCTTGAGCAATATCCTGAAAGAAATCCAGCTCTTTCTTTTCTGGGGAAGTGGGAGCCTCAGCATGTGGAATGTCAATGTGAACCTACAGTTTGACAAATACAATTGGTTAAATACCATCAACAGTTTGCTAGGAAATTTTTAAAATGGACTTATTTTATTTTACTTTTAGGAATTTTCAAAATAATGTTATGCAACATTATGAAATAATTTTATAAACGTTTAGAGTTGTACATGACTATCTCAAACACCACTTAATTTACTTAAAGTTTTATTTTTTACTAATTTTGTGAAGGGTTCTTTAAAGAACCCAAATTTCCCTTAACTAGTAGTTCAAAGATTATGAAAATTCATAGGAATACCTATGAATTTTACTCATAGGACAATTAAATAATACATGTAAAGGTAGTATCCTTGCAATAGAAATTAACATCAAATTAAAGCAGTGAAGAAATGTTGTTTAATTTTTTCTTACTAAAAAAACAAAATCTTAATTAAACAAACAATTTTCAATTGTAGTGGTTTTAGAACCACAAGGCTTCCAGATTTCAGCATCGCCACGGATTTCCCACTTTTAGAGTCACTGGAGCTTTCCGATTTTAGAATTCCCATACAAGTTTGGGCCCTTTTAATCAACAGGATATATTGCAAAGAGTTTTTCAGGCATGCAATTTTCTGAAGGGTCTGTAAACGAACCCCTATTTCTTTCTGCAACCCCCCCCCCCCCTCCCTCCTAAAACAATACAACATAATAACAATAAAAATCCTTTCATAATACTTATTTAGATTTAAATTTTACTTTTGTGCCATGAAGCCTCATCGCAGCAGCTGCTTGATGATGGAGCTTGTCTCTGTACAGTTGGGCTGCTCGGCTGTTGTACTTCACTTGGGCATCTTGAGAAGCGCACCCGTGTTGTTGGAAGAATACCAGCTAATAGTACAAAAACAATATTAATCACTAACTTGCATGAAAGTAGTCAAATAAGGCAATACTTTTATTACAATATATTTATATTATTAATAAACTGGAAAATTCCACAAATTGTGTCAGGCATAGAAATTAGCACAAAGTGTATACTTAAAAGCTAATTTCTCAGAGTAGAGTAGAATCATTTGTAACTTTTTGATTAAACAGAGAATAGTCTGGAAAACTGCCACGTCCATCATCAAACCCTATTGGGTTGCTGTAATCTTCATAAACGTATAGTTACATAATTGGAATTTATCTACTGGTGTGCATATGAAAAGTAGCAATTATTGTTAACTGTTTAAAATATATATTTTCCTTTCCCATGTTATGAGGTACCACCCAAAATTCTGAAATTTTTTAAAACTTGGATGCATGTTTCCTAGTTAAAAAAATCTTTACTTTGAGAAGCATTAGTTTCTTAGCTTAAAGTTAGGGGGAACTTTTAGGTTGAATAGCATGGAATTGCCCTTAACATGTTCAGTTCTACGTTAGGATTATTTATGAAAGAAATTGGAGTTTATAAAGATTTTATAATACAATAGAAATAAGACCTCTAAAGAACAATAATAACTTTATATAGTAAATATACTGCAGTGTACAGTAGTCAGTAAGGGTAGTTAAGATCTAACTTAAGAATAAGATAGCCGCTACTTTGAGACTAGTGTCTACTTCTGTTTTTTAGTTATAATTGTACACAATTCAGATGTCACTCATGAAAGCTAATTCAGGGAAGACAGTTTTTGCCTGAACTCTATAACAAAAATATCAAAGGTTATTTTTCAATACCATTTATAATTAGTCTACGTCTGAAACAAGTTGTTTGGATATCTCTAGTGCACATTGTATGACACAGATTATTCAGAATGTTAATGGTTAAATTATAAAACAAGAAACTGGTTTCTCCCTTGGTTCTTCTCTCACGGTACAAACATGGGATTCCAGGTTCATGTGAATTAGGTTTTCTGTGAAAGAACTAAGTGAGAAACCGTTTTTCTTACACCAGTTTATGCGAAGACTCGCTATCGTCGCCGAAGAGGCCTGATATGGACAGATATCCTGTCGATTAAGGGTTTTTCTTCTGTACTCTTCAGATCATAAAGCCACACACAACCAAACAGTATACACTAGAACTACACTAAAATTTTAATAAAGGATACAGTATCTTATAGGATTAAATAAAACTCACAGCATTGCCATTTCCACCAACTTGCATAGCACGCAGTTGCAGCCATGTCCAATTTGTATCTAGTTGGGTGGATCGAACGAAAGATAAATGCACTCCTAAAGATCGGTGAACAGCAGAACAATCCATACAAATAAATACGCCATAGGTCACACTTGCCCATGTTGGATTTTTAGCACCACAGTCGAAACATATCTGTAAATAACACATTTAGACATAATTATGATCACATAAAATCCACAAATATTATAATAAAAATAATTTAATAAGAATTGTTCAACAATAAAATTGTAAACTGAAATATAAAAAGGATCAACAATATGCATTTTAAACATAAAACAGGAAAAACCACTTAAAATTCCTTAATAAAATAGAGAAATTTATATAGCTATAGATTAACTGATTTGCAATGTTACTTTTTGATTTTTGTCAAAATAATGGTTGCTTTTAATTGGATCATTGTCCATAATTAATTTCTCTGGCATAAATAAACAAATCCCTTAAATGTCAATTGAGCTTCAATGTGTAAATGACATTTAGAAAGTATGTGTTTAAACCTTCAGTATACTTTTTTTTTCAAGATGTCGATCATTATAAACTAATATAGAAAAATTTCTGAATACCTTATTTGTAGTAATATTTCTTAATCGCTTAAAAACAGCAGCTAAATCATTCTTGCAAGGTTTCTCCTCCGCCATGATGCCTCGTTGTAAGTTGTAACCTAAATGGTGACGTAATTTATGAACTAGCAACAGCTGCTTTTATGATTACAAAACAACTATTCTGAAATACATACACATTGTGACATTAATAAATTAGCTGACCCAAAATTTTATTTAAAACTTTATTATGAAACAAAAACTTTATAGTTGCTGAAGTTGAAAGATGCTTGCTGAACAACCTAAATATTACGCATTTCCAGAAACGTTATTTTAAGTTTAAATCAAAATATTTATAATTGACCTAAAATTAACCAAAAGACTTAGCAATAAAATAATTCAAATTTAAATAGTAAAATGAATTTTTCCTTCCAAAAATATCTTCAAATATCCACCATAAAAAAAAGGTCAAACCCAACCAAAATTTAAAAAAAAACCGCTTAATTTAGTAAGTAGGAACTAACATCTCAACTTGATTTTGTTTACCGACATTGCAAGTTTGTGAAGAATTGAGAAAAATGAAAATTCCTTTCAAATAACTCGTTTTTATGCTTTAATTCACACATATTATGTTTATTAACATTCTAAAAAATAGCCATATTAGCTTTACAAGAAGGGCTTTGTCACTTTTCTCATACAGACCAGTTGTTTATTTTTCTTCAAGCGCCGATTTCGATAGCAAAACCCAACTTCAGATCACTCAATCCTGCGCTGACAGATTGAAGAAAATCGCCTCTGAAGGATCGTTTTTACGCATAACAATTGACGGTGGCGGATGCTCAGGGTTCCAGTACAAGTTCGATCTTGATTCCAAGCTGCAAGCAGACGATGTATGTTTCGATCGAGATGGGGCAAAGGTTGTTGTGGACCAGATTTCTCTAGACTTTCTCAAGGGGTCCACCGTCGATTACAAGGAGGAACTCATCCGAGCATCTTTTACCATCGCCGAAAATCCTCAGGCGGAGAGCAAATGCTCCTGTGGAACATCATTTGCTGTTAAAACATAGAACTTGGTTTAGACTCATTGCTTGTTGTCCACACCTACCTTAAGTTTTAGTCACAGTTGAATTAAAACTTTGCATGCAGACTCACTTGAATCTACATATCTTGCCGAGATAGTTGACTATGTAAAATAATCTAGTTGATTTGAGGATTGTTATATAATTTTTGTAGAAGAGTAAATGAGAAGTAGTTAAGGGTAATTGTGCATAAAACAATTTTCTTCTTGTAGCATATTTCTTGTTACTCAAGTTTTTATTAGTCGTCTGTGTTCCTACAATATTTATAAATGTGTCTTTGTTGCAAGTTGATCGGATGTGAAATTATTACCACCTTGGTTTTGTTAAGTTTATTAAGAGGACTTGTTAAATATGTTTATTTTTACTTTGGACATCTTTACCTATCTGCAATGCAGGATGGTGAGGAGCCGTTTCCTCTTTATAACATAAGCTGACTTGAATTCTTAAAAATTAATAATTATTGAAAAAACCTTTTCTAAAATGTTTATAACTTCTTTTATATAAAATTAAACCTTTTTTTATTTCATTTTGTATTAATACATTTAAAGAAAAAATTACGGGTAAAGCTATGATATAATAGCTGGTCTGTTCATTAAAGCTTGAAAATTGAACATAGGGTTGAAATATGAAGTGGAGTGTTTATCAAATTTCGGTATTTCGTTGCTTGGTGACGTAATGCAAATCGCCAAATCGAGACCAGCCTTTATATCACAACTGTTCCCTTTTGCTAAGTTTAAATTAGTTATTTCTAAGCAGTTATCTAATTATAGACCTTTTTTCTTTTTAAGTTTGTATACAGATTGCTTGTGATGCTATTTTTTTTATCCCAGACATCCTATTTGATACTGATTTCTAAAAAGTTGTTATTTCTGAAATATTATTGCAATAATTCAAATATGCTATGTGGCCGATAACCTGATTAATTTTGACTTACAATTTCAATTAATTGTGTCAACTGCCGAAGAAGAATAACCTCATATCAGACCATGCACAGAAAAATGACCGATCCCTCATATTGACTCAATGAGAGATCTTTCCGTTTCTGTGAATGGTTTGATAGGTTGGCCATCCTTTTTTACAAATTTGTGCCCTTTCAAGAGAATTCATATCTATCAATAATTATTTGGTTTTTTAATATTCTTATTTGAAGAGATTATGTGTTCTTAACTACACAGCAACATAGACAGAAAAGTGATATATCTTCTGTTAACGTGGCAGATATATCACTATTCTACACACGATTCGATATAACGGGGTTTGCCGAAATTTCTAGCAATGCCTACATAAAGGTTGCACTCTACTATGCTGGTTATAATGATCCTACTAATTGTTAATATATGTTGATGGTTTAAGAATCCCCTCTTTAATTTGTGAATATAGTTGCATCATAAACTCTTTGGTTCTGCTACTTTTTATGTATTTTTTTTAATAACTAGTGTTTTAATTGAAATGCATAGGAATTATTTAAAATTAAAAACATGACAGATGAGATTGTGTTATGTACACAATGATATTGTAACTTTTCTGTGTTTGCTAACAAAATAATCTGCATGTTTTAAAATATAGTGTATTGTTAACTATCAATGTTGATCTTGTACTGAAGTATATTATTGTGCCAAAATATTATTATTTAAAGTTACTTCCTTTTTAGCCATGGTAATATATTCAAACTGAACAAAAAGAAGTCTAAAAGGGATTTATAATCATAAGTTTACTTATAGTTATGCTTCTGGATGTTTCAAATTATCTACAAAATCAATAGTTTAAGTTAGATATCATTCAATATAATTTTTTTTAATGTCTTCCTTATGACAAATTCTGCAGATTTCATGTTGTAAATGGGGGGAAAAAATTCACTAGATTTTGTTTTAAAATGCAACATTTAGTTCATATTAAAACAAATTATACTTCAAATCAATTATGTTTAAATTATTAAAAATAAATTATTATTAAGTACAAAATAAAACTTATTTCATTTATACTAGAAGTTCTGCGTCTACACTTAAATAAAGTCATAAGTATACATGTGGCTCTTGTTTAGCCCCATACTATTACAAAATAAATAGGTATACCTAAAATTTGCTTTAACAAAATTTAAAACTCTTATATTGGAATTCTGATTTCAATATAAATTAAGTAAGGTCCTTGAAGTTTCTGAAGCAAATTAATAATTTTTATAAATAATTATTTTTAAAAGGTATTTTAGCATCATTAACATGTTGTCTTTTTCAGATGTTTAAATTAAAGAAACATAAACTTGTTAGTACTGTATTTTAAAATTAATATATATGATATGTGTATAGATGAAAAACAGCAACCTTGAAATTTGTATTTATTTAATAAAAATTAATATAAAAATAATTATAATTAAATACATCTTGTCAAATGTAATGTTTAATTCTTAATACTGAAAGATAATTGTTTATTTTTAAGGAGATGTAAACTTTTTTTTTATTTGATAAACAATAACTTTGTATTAGAAGTACTCTGGTGGGGTTAAAGTAACTTTTCACAAGATTAGAAAATACTATCTTGTTGTTGTGAATAATTATTTCATTGCTGTGTTAGGTTTCCTAATATTGATATTTAAGTCATTCTGTGTCATTGTGCTTCTTCCTTGAATTTGATGTGTAGTTTTCTTATTAAACTTATTTAGGAAATGCTACTTGCTTCAATGTGATTTTTTTTTTCTCTTTTAGTGTCTATTAAGTGGTTTTAATAAACTGTGTTCAAATAAATTTAAAAGTTATTTGTGAATCATTTTTAAATAATTTTCAAAAGTTTAATATATGAATCTGCATTTGAGTTAAACTGTTACATTTTTAGTTTTTGATCAAAATATTTCGAAGAACTATGAACAAATTTAACTTCACAAATTAAATAGCATTGTTATTTTACATAAAACTTGATACTAATCAAACTGATGAATATAAGATTTATTTTTGTAATTAAATCGTTAAGGAATTTAGTACATGAAACAAACAAAACATAGAGTACATAACAAATTCTGATCTACAGAGTGAAGTTCTTTCAATTGAATTGATGGAGTATTATTCCGTAAGTAATAAGTGAAGCAATGGCTGTAGTGACAAGGTTCTTTTTTAATTGAAACATTCCCCATCCAGTTAGAGTAATACTGTGTTTGTCTTCTAGCAACAGCATGCAATTTCTGTAGACCTCAAAATCTTTGGTGGTATAATACATTTCTTTTGGAATCTGTAACATTTTCTCGCATAGCTTTTTATAGGACTGCAGCAAGTTGTTTGCTCGCACAACTATTGTCAGAAATATGGAAAATATCACGCACGAATGTACAGCGGCCGCCAAACTAACTGAGACATCCACCAGTACTTTGATCCTATTCAAAAGAAAAGCTAAAACTCTGAAGAATTCCACAAAATATCGGCACATGGAGACAAATACAAGCACAGAGAAACATTTTTCTATGTCCTTCAAACACTTTCTGATGGAATGGTACTGCTGCCATATTTTTTCAGACATGAAGTGACGATGTTTCGCACACAAAATGCTTATTGATTGTTCTAGTTCCCAACAGCAGAAACAGTAGAGCACGGTAATTGCGAAGTGGTTGCTCCAATCTAGATGTTGAGGGAGGAAGAATAACGAGAAGGCCACGTAATCGTTTCTTCTCCCTTGGCTTGAAGGAAACCGACAGTGTGAGCGCAATTTATTTGTTCGTTGGGCAATTATTTTCAAAGCTGTATTCCTTAAACTACGTTTCTGTTGAGAGTTAATCATTCGAACAATGAATGGAATCAATAGAATGGCTAAAAGTACTCCAACACATAAATATAAGCATATCTCTGAGTAAAGTTTGGTTTTGGGTCTATTCCATTGGCCTCTTATGCAGTTCAATTGGTTCAAAATATCTCGAACGAATTTCTTTCTCCGGTACATTATCCACCAAGCAGTAATTGCAAGTAATTTTGGTATTAAACCTAAGACAAAATAGGCAGCATACGGAAATTCATAACAAATTAATTCTATAAACATCTGCGTGAAAACGAGCACATTGAAAATCACTAACAAAATTTTGTCGACAAAGAAACTAAAACGGCTATCAGTATTGATAACCATACAATTTAAGTAAAAATAGAAACGAATCGTGCGCTTCATTCGAGAAAACGACGAATCTTCAATTGACATGTTTTCTAATTTCTTGGAAGGTGTAACAATATCTAGTGCTTGTTTCCCTTGGCTCATCTTCGATAGACGTTCAACAGTAGCAAAAGTTTTAAAAAATTGAACTATTTTGTTGATACTTAGACTCCTAAACACTAATATTCTGTATTATAGGAACGTGTTTAAAGATATTTTCAATGACTATGGCTCGGAACACCAGGCTGGTACATATACTGATAGAAGATTTTTTTTTTATTCACACGCTATTACATGTTGCATAACGGTGGTACGAAATCAATATTATAGACTATCAAAACCTATATAAAAATCAGGAATGTAAACATAAAAAAAGTAATTGCTTGCGTTATTTTCTACATATTTAGTTCAGTTCGTTACGAAATAATGATAATCAATACTCAATATAAGTCATATATTACCTTCTCAAGAGGAAAAGTGGAGTAACTGTCAAGTTTTCGCTTTTATTTACTGAAAATAAAATTTACTTCTTGCTACAAAATTACACATAAGCAAAATAACTTTTTTTAACCACATTGATTTCATCAATTTTATGAGATTTTTGTGTTTTACTTATTATTCTAAACAACTTCTTTTGTAAACAAGTAAATCCTTTTTGTCTTTTACCTGCATGGCGTCTTTTCCTTTAGAAAAGAACAAACGCAGAGAAAACGGTTTAACAGGGGTCATTTGAAAATAAATGTATCGTATCCTAACTCTATGATAGTATTTTAAATGAGAGAATTTACGAGCAGTTCTACCATAATTTTTTTCCTTTTATGTCCTTGGGCATAACTTATGACAAAATTTATATTTCATTTTCATTCACCAACAAGACTAAAAGTTTTTTTTTTAAAACATACTAAAATGACTAATAAAATTTTGGAAACTTTTTTTGCGAGGTTCTTCCTCCTATGTAGTCAACAGCTTCCCTACCCAATTAAAAAATATTTTCGACCATTAGTATCTTCTCAGAATATGTCGCTTTTTCCCTACAAAAAGTCTTTCCCTCCATAAAACAACCAACGCAGAGAAAATAGTTTGACAGTGGTCGTACTTTGGCCCCATGGCAATTGCCATGAGGATTTTGAATTTCTTCTAGGCTTGTTGGGGAAAATACCAGTTAGCTCTTGTAAGTTCAGTTAAAATTTTCGAAAATTATGTGTTTAAGTACTATTTTTATGTAATGCATTCTTACAATATGGACTCGGTCGTTAATAATAATTTTTAATTATATTAATGATTTTTAGTAAATGTGTCAAATAAATTCATATATTTTAAGGATTTTAATATTAAAAAGTACAATTTCAGTGTAGTTAATTTTTTAATTGATTGTTTTAAACTAATAATTTTGAAGACAGATTTTTTACAGTACTTAACTGTAAGAAAAATGGCAACTTACAACGCATTATATAATTGATTTAAAATATAAATGCTCTTATAGACAGAGTTAAATCAAATGCAATACAATGTACGTATTTAATAAAAAAAAGAATAAAAGAATAAATAACTGAAAGTTTTAAAAATATGAATTCGTTATTAACATCCGTTCGAACCCAACTCAGACGTAACGCATGCATTCTTTAATATTTACACAAATTTACAAAACATTGCATTTTCTTGTCAAAGCAATCAAATTTATAATCCGCGAAAAAAAAATTGTTTTATTTTTACAAATAGTATCTTTTTTATTAGTAACTTTTTCCAGTGTTTCTTTTTTTTGCCGGAACCCTTTGTCCGGGGGAAAAGTTTTTAGGGGGCGCGGTTTTTTGTTTTAGCTGCTGTACAAAAAAAACGTATTTAAAAAAAAGAATATCGGTTTTAAAGTAGTGGGGTATTTTTATATAATCACAAACATTAATTTTGTAATTATCCCTCTCTTATACATTGTACAATACTGCCCAATACTACAGTAGTTGCCCAATACTTTCGGTTTGGGAAATTTTCATAATCATATATAATTGCTTGGGCTTGGCAAATTATTATTGGGGGGAGGGGAATCGATTGTACCGTTGTCTTTCCCACATGATAGACGCTATAGAGTTGAGAAAATAATCAAATACAAATAGCAGTATATATAAACGACAAAATTATCGTGAATGTCAAAAAAATTTCCTGGTGATAATTCGTCGAAAATTGAAATTGATTTGATATGGAACTTTTTAAAAAAATTATGTAAATGGGTTTCTTTTTTTGAAAATTATCAACCATAGTTATGATAGAAACTCGCCTTTAAGAGAAAGTTTTACTGTTAGATGTATTAGATGTAATACTATTTTTTAAAAAAAGAACATCTTTTGAGATTTGAGGTCATATTTCGAGAAAAAAAGGCTTAAAGTTGCATAATATTTTAAAATTAAAAAAAACGAAAACAATCATAACTTAGATTTCATTCTGAAATCATCAAATTAACCAATTTCTTATCCCTACACAAAACTAATAAAATCCCTACGATAATAGTTTCCCCCCATCTCAATTTCCCGTATTTATTTACATACGAAACCCACGTGGGTTTTTGTTAACCTACTTCCGGTTAAGGCGAAAGATTGCGTAGTCGGTCGGAAATACTCGTACTCCTACGGCGTTACGTCACTATTCGCCATATTGAATAGCCGTCATGCCAAACCTTGTTTCTTTATTCTTTTTGGTTCTTACGTGCAAGGAGGACAATACCTAAAAATTCCCTCAACTAATTTTAGTGGGCGTATTCTGGGTGAGGATGCGCGAGGCACCATTTTATGTGTCTAGTGGAAAAGAAATGGTCGATATCCGATGAATATCGAACTGGTTGACGAGGATTTACCGAGCGATCGTTCGGGTTCGGAAGAGGTCGTAAACGCCATATCCGGAATTTCCGAATCGTCCCGATCTATGCCGCCGAATGTTTTGGTCACGACCGGGGGTTTCTTCGGGGATCAGGACTCATTGAAAACGACTCGTATCATCATCCACAATCCTTCTTTGGATGTTCTGAAGAATCAGACGATAACGTTCAATCCCTTGAATAGAAGTTTGTCTGTCCCTGAGAAAAATAATAACTGGGATCCTTCTGTTTACGACCAAGTTTTGCCTGTCAGATGCAGGGATGTACGAGGGGAGCTGCACAAGAACAAATTTGGTTCCGGTAAGAGGTTTATAAGTATAACGAAAAACCTTTTTAAAAAAACGGTTAAACAAAATTTTTAAAAATACATATTTAAAGAAATATATGATATTAAGGTGCAACTGCAAGATTTTTATTTTTGTATCGGTAGTAAACAAATGAAAGACCTATTAATTGGTAGAAAAGTATGCTAGTATGAAAAGAAACTTACATGACTCACGCCATGGGTAATAATAAAATTACTGGAGAAACCATTCAAACACTGTAATCTTATAAGTTCTCTGAATGCTTACAAGTACATGCCAATATGTGCATAAACATAACCACAAAAATCATTTTGGTATAAACTTTTGTAATTTCAGCTGGTCCTTCTTAAAAATAAGGTTATTATATATTTCTACATTCAGTAAAGTCCAAGTAGCTGGCCTGGTGACATATAACAAAATTTAACAAGTTTCTAAAGAGCAATAAATAACTTTTTCTGGCAACCATGTACACTAATCAAAAGATGGTATGTTAAACTAATGTAGACTACATCCACTACCTGATTGAGACCTTTTTAAGGGTTACAGAAAGAATCACAAGCAAAGGCTGTGTTTGGAAAATGTTATTTTCGAGATGTTGATAAACTTAAAAAGTCTCAGAGCCAGTAATTAAGATTAACTCCTTAATTAAAATACCATATCTGTTGTCAAAAATGTAATTGTACCTGCTGCAATAGCATAACTTTCAACAGTTTGCAACAACATCAGTTTAGTGCAAATCTCATTGATTTCAGGAAACCGGGGACATTGCATTCTTGCTAATAATACATGGTACACTCCTTCCGAATTCGAGAGCTTTTGTGGACGAGGTAATAGCAAGGATTGGAAAAGAAGCATAAGGTATGGCGGACGTACCCTAATGTGCCTTATTGATCAGGGTATTTTGCGGCCCCATGCCACCTCTTGCACTTGTGGGGCCTGTTGCGAAGACACATCAAGTAGTAGAGATGGCTCTTCTGATCTCTCAGTATGTATTTTTAAAGTTTGCAATCTAAGTACAGAATTAATCAGTTTATGGGAATAAGATCTAAGAATTATTTTTAATTTTGTCATTGATGAAACCAGTATTAATAATAAAGCGTCTATGGGAAAATAGAAATAAATTTTAACATTTACCTATTTCTACTGACATTCATCATCTGCTTATTTGTTACTTAGAATATGGATTTGATGTAATCATGATTTTATTATAATATACTAATCCTCAATTAAATTCTGGCCATTCCATTATATTTAGAGCATTTAACTGTTTTAATTGGCTTTCATTCTTGTCCTTCCTTTGATTGGTGCTCCGATCTGTACTCGTGTAGTATTTATTCACCAATTGAGACTCAAGAAAGCATTTATTTTCATTCAACGTTTCTGTTGCCACTCAAGATCGGAAATATGCCCATTATTTTAAATTTACTTTAAAAAAATAATTTTTTGGAAATATCTTAACACAACAACTTACTCCTTAAAGAAAATTAAATAATTGAACTTGATATTTCACTTTTTATTAGCAATTTTTATTCAATATATGGAAATTCTATTCAATATATTCTTTATCGTGTTGTATATATTTTTTTAGAATGGTCCTGTAAGACTTTTTACTCCTTACAAAAGAAGAAAGCGACAAAACCATCCAAAGTTAAAAGTTTTGGCTACAAATGTGGAGATTTTACCAAATGACAGTAAGCTTTTTTAAGTAAAAAACTGAGTTACATTTTTTAATTATGCAAATTTAGCAATGTTGTTCATTCAAAATTATTTCCATTTTTTGGTTTTGTGTTTAACCACTAAACAATTATCAATGTACATGGTACTTCATATCACTTTTCCATTACACTGACTTTGGTTGGTGGCTAATTTTGGAATTTTCTTTTAAAATAATTGCCTAAACTCTTAACTATCTAGTTCATTTTCATTTTGGTTAATTAATAAATTAAGTTAAAGCTAGTTAAAATAGTTTTTAGTTAAAAAGAAGTGTTCAAAGCATTCCATTGTGGTTGGGCTCAGTAACTAAAGTTTGTATTACTATTTATGCATAGTAAATCACGTTAAATAAGTGGTATATATTGTATTTTAAGTTGGTAAGACGTCTTTACCTTTTTACAAGTTTTAAATGGTTACTTAACATTTACTTAAGTATAGAATACTTTGAAAATTTTAAAATTTTGTTCTACATTGTATTCATCTTATTTTTGTTCTTGTTTCAGATGTTGCATCTGCTCCTGCAGATTTAAATTCAGAAATCCCTTCTATCAGTAGTTTATCCTCTAATTCAATTGGAACTCTAACAAGTAAGTAATAGTAGTTGATAAGGATAAGGGGGTTAAAATTTCATTTTTTTTTTGTCTCTTTGGATAAAACTCAAACTTTATTTTACTTTTAGTGGCTAAAGATGCTGGCTCAGTTCTATGTTCTGGTAATACATTTTTATAATTTTTTAAAATATTTAAACAAAAAAAATTATGATTGCAATTCCACATTATGCACCTTCTTAGATGTTTCTACTTAATGCTATGAACTTTCTGCTATTTTTTAAATACATTACCTTTTTCTATTGATTTTAAACTTATTTTATCTTTCACCCTTTGAGTCCATTTTACAAACAGGAATTGTCTTTTTTACAAAATAGAGCAAAATCTTCTAAACAAAATACTTGTTTTACGGAAGTCAAAACTTTAAATGTATAAAACAATGTAGTATAAATTTAGTATAATAATAGTGTAATATATTGAGTATAATCAATCTAAAATTAGTATGACTTTTATTGTATTGTTAGTTTAAATAAATTATTTAAAAATTAAGTTTCTTTTATCAGTATTGTTTTTTTCTTCTTAAACATAACTATTTCTATTTGGCAGATTCTGTTATAGTCACACCTGAGGCAAAGTCTCAAACTCCACGAGTTCCTTCAACTTCAACAGATTTTAATGAGCAGAAGCATTGGTGGCAGCTTGAAGAAGTAATGCATAAAAATATATCATACATATATTATTTTTATTTCAATAATACTTATTTTTAATTATTTAAAACAAGATATTTCTATCATTAATTTCCTTGTTTTTCAGATGGTGAAAAATTCTGTTCGTCAAATTTTGGATTTACAGAAACATGTTGAGATATTGAAAAACCAGTGCTCAATTAGCAGAGAGGCAGCACTTCAAGAAGTAAGAGTGCAGCTAGAAAATGAAAAGAAAGAAGTTAGTATTGACATTGAACATTTTGTCATTGATATTGCTTTACATATTGTGTAATATAATGCCAATTTGGCAATGCGAAACATGATGCTGAATAAATTCAAAACATGTACTTCATTTGTTTAATCTAAAGTTGTGCAAAAAAATTATTTGTTCCTATGATCTCCATTCACAGGAAAACTATTCCATGGGAAAGCCTATCAATTTGTCCCTGTTTGTTAGTTATGGGGGTCAGCTACTTAGAAAAAGAAGGGATTCAAATGACTCTTCTGGAGATTTTCGTTAAGATTCATTCCCTGGTCAATCTCAGAAACCTTTAAGTTAAGCGTCAAAGGCAACAGTCAAACAACTTTTGAATGCCGGTTGGTTACATCACAAATCCCAAAATCCTCTAAAAATTTGTATAGTTGGTCCTTTTTGTAACTTGGGTTGAAAGTAGTATTCCTGGTTTTCAACTGTCTTCTAAACCTTATTGAGCAACAGCCTTGCTGACTGAAAAGTACTAAAGTCGATAAGATCATAATAGATATTTGAGGAATTGAAAAAGTATCTGTTTAACTTGTTATTAGTTTTTAATAAATAGTTATTGTTTTACTGTTGGCCAGTGATCCTAAAGAAATAATGTTAAGTGTAATTATCCTGTAGAGTAGTCAGCAGGATCACAAAATTCTTGAGTTTTTCTCATTGCCTGAACACCTTCAATATACATATTTGTAATGTATTTAACAAATATGTATGTAGCTAACTTTAGTTTGAAATTTCGATTTCTTGTTTTTTCTGAATTTGAAATTTATTGAAAAGTGTTAAATATTCTAAACCTTTTTTTAGGCACTCAGTGCTTGTCGACTTGAAGCTCAGATTAGTTTATCCCGCACAATTTTAGAGGCAAAGTCGGAAAAAGAAACTGCCATTCAACAAGCCTTAGAACAGTCTCGCTTAGAGATGGAAGAAAAATTGCATTCATTTGTGTCTGACAAAAATGATATGTCTAAAGTAAGAGAGCTCACAATTCTTTATTACTAATCTTTTTTTTTTTTAAATTTCATATTTATGCACAACTAAAGTGATTTTATTGAGAAAAATATGATGCTCACTCCTCACTTTTAAAAACATATATGTCAATACCTATTAAGTTTACTCAAAACAATGATTTTAAAGTAGTAAGCAATGTAGAATAATTAAAAGTCTTCAAAATTTTGCTTCTACACTTGTGTTAAAACTAAACACAACCACATATAAAGCAGATTTTAAAAAAAATGTTGACAAATTTGAACACTCAACCAGATGTTGAGCCTCAAAGTCGACGTGGTGTAAGGCTAGTATTTAGTGTAAGGCTAGTATTTTGGGTGAACAAAGGGGAGGCAAACCCTCTACCTTTTTCTTTATTGTAAAAATATCTTAATTCCTTTTACAGATGAGTAATTATTGCTTTCTTTTACACACTGTACATATTCTCTCCTAGCTTCTTTCTTCATTGTAAAAATATTTTAATTCCTTTTACACATGAATAATTCTGGCTTTCTTTTACAGCTATGTGCTAATTGCAACCGTGAAGCCTTTTCTGAGTGTACCGGTTGTCACCGTGTCAGTTACTGCAGTCCCTTTTGTCAGAAGAAAGATTGGCTGATGCACAAAGACGAGTGTGGCGAAGATCTCCTTGATGCCGACTGTTCAGAGCTAATTGATGACTGTGATGGCCCTTCAAGTTCCTAATGAATGGAGTGTCATAGCAAAACCTTCTTTATCCATGCCTTAAAAATTACTGTTTCTTTAAGGGGACATGAATTTCTGAACACAATACTAACTTTAATGTTAACAAATGGTGAAATTGGAAAGTGTTTCATAAGTTGCATCCGCGTTTTATCTTTTTTTAACTTGCTAGTATGCTTGGGTATTGGTAAACCCAATGTTTGTGCTTTTTGAAAAAATGCCTCAAAGTTAATTAGAAAAATGCTTTATAGTGGATTACACTAATTTTAAAATACAATATCCAGGGGTTTGCTACACAATACCTGGGGCATATCAATACCTACACATAACACGCTTGGAAGCAATAGGCAAACCATATTGTGGATGTTAGACATGATAAACTATCCGATTTCTCTATAGATTAACATTGAGGGAGTTTGTTGTGTGTTTGAAAATTCAGTTCCAATTAAAGATAGTATCTTTTGGTTTATGATGGATCTTGATTTTTGATGAATTAGTATAAAAACATTTAATAGTTTTCATTACAAATAAACATCTTGAATACAGTTTTTTCTAGTGATTGAAGTTGGTTTTGTTTGGACACTTCAGAAATTGTGTCAGGCTTTGACCTCATTGTAGTTTTTATTTTTCACTTGTATGATAAGAAATTGTAGTTTTACTTGGTGTTCATTGTGTGTTTTTGACAATTTGCTTGTTGATGTTGGTGCTTGATATGTTTATTTATTGAATTTGTTAAATATTGTTAAGAAAAATAAAATGTTTATTTTTAAGTTGAGAATGTTTTTTTATTTTTGAGAGTCAAACACTTAAAAAACATAATAACTATGTTTTTTCTTCCAAAACTGGAACAATTTCTGTCCACCCGTGTCCATACGTCAAAAAAAATAATAACCGTGATGAAAACGCACACATGTGTTTATTTAGAATTTTCTTAAATTTGAAATTTTAAATGAGATATGTACATACATCTATACAATATATATTTGATATTATGAATCTAAATCGGTAGTGAAAAATCCGATATAAATTATTCGATAACACAATTTTCTACTAGAATTTGTTGAATTTTAAAAACATGCATGATCTCAAAATTGATATTTCAAGTATTTGTTTTAGATAATATTATTCTCACAATAAAATGAAAACGTTCTAGTACCCATTTTTTGAGGTCTTCATTTTTAACTGTGTACCATAAACAACAAATTAATGTATTGTGTTCTACAAACTTAGAAAATTCCTTAATAATTATAATCCAATATCAAATTTTCTTATAATTTTTTTAAATAAAGTAGTTAACCAATCCAAAGAGAGGACAAACGTGCTATTTTTTCAGCACTTCTTTGTTTCTTGTCTCCATTTATAATTATGTATATATTCAAATTTCTATTTGAAGTAATTAATTGTGGCAGTGACGGACAGACAAACGAAACTAGCCTTTATGAAATATTCCACTTTTTTCGTTGAAAACGTAATGTTGAAGTGAGAAATGAGAATGGCTTGGTCAAATTTTCACTTGATATGAGCCCTCGCATCCATGGAATGAAGAGGTAACTCCGCAATTTTTCCCTCTTGGGGATTTTCGCCCAGGCAGAACCGGAATTGCAGGGTTCATTGGGGGCAATCCCATGATCCTTTGCGAACCAACAACTGTAACCGCAAACTTCAATATTTTTGTTTATATTTTTGAGTTTTGAGCGTGGTTGTGATGCGATGCGTGCCTTGCTTAATTGCTTATGAAAAATGTCTGGGAAAAAATCTAAATCTGTTAAATGTTTTTGGACCGAAGATGATACCAGAGATTTATTAGCAGCATACTCGGAACAGTTCCATCTTTTTGATGGAACTGTCCGAGATGCTGAATTGTATAAAAGACTTCAGCACTCTCTGGCCGCTCAAGGAATAGTGCGGGAGGTACAACAAATCAAAGACAAGATCAAGCTATTAAGGAAATGTTACAAGAGCGCCCATGATTCTAACCAAATAAATGGCAGAAACAGAATATCTTGCCGAATCTACGAAGAATTGAACAGAATCTACGGACCAAAGGATAGCACAAATCCAAAGATCAAATATCTAGGGTTAAAAAAGAAAAGCTGTGGTGAGTAGTAAAAAACTTGTTTCTAGCTTTTTTATGTACTAATATTTAAAAAAAATGTGGGACATTAACACCCGTATTCACCAGTCATAGGATTAATCCCGGATAACTTAATCCAGATTTTCGAGCCACTCTGAAGTCAAAGAAACGAAGTGAAATAAATCTGTTTGTTTACTTGAGCCGAATGAACCTACCTTGTGAATAGCAACGTTCTCAATATTTAAAATGAGCAAGCTAAATCGAACGAAGAATTTTACGGCTCTGGAAGAAGAGATTTTATTAAATTGTGTTGGGGAGTTTGTTAAGATCATTAAATGTAAAGAAACGAGCGCATTGAAAGTCGGGGAAAAGGCCCGGCCATGGCAGCTTGTGACGGAGCTATTTAACTCTCAGAGCTCCGTCACAAAAAGGGATACAAGTCAGTTAAAAATGAAATTTAAAAATAATAAGGCCGCCAGCAGAAAACGTGTGGCGAATGATTTAAGGTCGAGACCTTTGTAACTGGAGGAGGTAGGAAAAAAAATCCTGGCTTCGGAGACCGATGCTCGGCAAGCGGTGCGGTGCTTCGCCCACTTGAAAATGCTTACGACAGCGATGCTCTGTATGAGCTTAGTTCACGGCCGTTTAGCAGCCCCTTCACAAATATTACTATCGCTAAAAACGGCTCCTTCACAAAATGACGACGGCCCCTCAGTTCACAAAATTGATGAAACAACGGGTTAAAATTTCCTAAATTCTCTAGAAAGTCATCATGATCAACTGAAATCCTAATTTTGTTTACGTTATTAACAAATCTATAAACTCAATCACCGTTAAAATCGATTGTCAATGTCTTGCACCTGATGGAAGGTTTTATCCGTTTATCAATATTTGCATCAGTGTTCGATTTAAGTGGTATCGCATTGCAATTTGCGAAGCAAATTCACTGAAACAGCAATACAAATAGTAAACCGATTAGCTACAACTATGATGCATTATTTTAACGATTGTTTAGTTTTTCGGTGAAGCTAAACTTAAATTTCAATAAACAACAAGTTCTAATAACAGATTGTAATACTGACAATTAAAATTTTAATCAAAATGGGAAGATGAATTAATTAAGATTATATTACACTAAGATCTCTTCAAATCTCGGCCAGCCAGTGCAATCTCCCATGTGAAGATGAGTCCAATAATGCTTCTGATTTACTTATTTTGCTGCCTAGTAATTTTCACGAAATCTACCACCTTGCATCAGAATGATTGACAGTTCTCTGGCTTTGCGTGATCGGAAGAGTATCTTGTTGCTCCAGTTCAGGCCAAGTCTGACGACCAGAATTTTTTTTTATCAAGTGTTCGACTTATGCTGCCCGTGAGTCGTGATCCCAAAAACAGCTTGAATGTTATAATACTTTTTGTTCACGTTTAAAACTATTTTTCTAGTTCGGCCTATAGTGGGGTGTCAGATTTTAGACAATTTTTTTTTTAATTGAGTGTCGGCTTATATATACATGCTTTATATATTTAGATTTTATGTTGCTAGTAAATTACGTACAAGTCCTTGAACTTTTCTGGAAAAGTGCTTGAATTTTTTTTCCTAACAAATGTATACAAAACAATTTAAATAGCAATGTAAGCAAAAAAAATTTCACAAAAATACAAAGTTTTCACAAAATTACTTCACAAATTCACAAAAAAGGGACCCTGTAAAAAAAACCTGGATGGACCCCTGAGTGCTCATGCTAATGCTGCTAACGTTTTAAAATTCCAATATCAGTGATTGCATCATTATAGCGTTTCATCATTATAACATTTTAAATGATAATTTTTCTTGCTATAATAGTAAGTATCAGTGCTATATTGACAGTCTGGGGCAATTTTTTTTTCAACTGCCTATTGTGCCTGCTAACTTTTTTTTTCCCCCAGCTCCGGATCAGGAAATTCCTAAAGAATTTGATGTTTCCCTCGAATTGGTGGACGATCCTGTTTATGTAAGTTTATCATATTTTGGTCTCATGCAAATTAATACAATCAAGATTTGTTTAAGTAAAAATTATGTTTAATTATGTTTCAATGGCCTTTATATATGCAAGCTGGCACTTTTAAAAGGGTCCCCAACACAGCAAAAGTAACGTTTGGGGCATCTTTTAAAAGTGCCACCCTATTGCAAATCAGTAATAAAAAAAATACTGCCCATGCATGTCGACATCAGACGCATTGATTTTATACACACAAAAAATATACTGTAATTTAACAATAATATGGTATAGCATATTACCCTTTTTCTCAGCATAAAACTTGCATACGGATTACTGATATTTCTTAGTTTTGTGAGTAGCTTTTTTATTTTTTTTCCACAATCGCTTCAGGAGTGTAATGAACCAAAGACTTGACTCTCTTGCTATTAACATTCATTTTAGGACTATGAGATTTAAACAAGAAAATGAGCTGTAAATTTTTTGGTTTGCACTTAGATCCGTTAAAAACGCTACTTGCAAACAGTAAAAAATGTACCTAACAATAAGTTTATGAAAAATGGGGAATTTGTTATCTATAAAGGAGGAAATAGCATGTTCATTGACACAAAAATCTTAATTTTTTCAAAAATATCACTTGGCACATTCTTCCACTAAGCTCTTCAATTGTCCTAAGACTGATTTAAAACAAATTCCCTTCGAACGTAGTCGGGTACCTTAACCATATTTTTAATGTTTAAAGCGTTTATCTTTTTGGAGTGGTTTATATAATTCTGTTGGGAAAAAAGGCAGTTAAGTTAGTATTTACCTATTATACAATAGTTTGTGTTTGCCAGTGTAAAAATGATCTGCCCTTCCATAATTTATGAAATTGTATTGATCGCGGGTAGTTCGAAAAATATTTTTATAATTTGCTTATTGAATTTAGAAACTCTTTACTATGGTTAATTTGAAATTAGGTTAATTTGAAATATTTCTGCTAACCTTTTGAATTATAGTTAACAACGTTTGAAGACTATTATACATCTTAATTCTGCAAATAAATCACCAGTGATTTATTATATTTCAATGGGTTTTACTATATAGCTCGTATCTTACAGGATCCCACTACTACACTCTCCCTCTCCACCCCGCACCAGCTGCCCTCTCCAGTTGAAACACCACTGGAGATTAATTCTCCATCAAGAGATGAGGCTAGCTCCTCACGCCTTAGCCAGTTCCGGCTTCCCTCAACCCCTCTACCAGTCTCCCGCCCTACTGAAAATGAACACCACAAGTCACCACCATCATCGTGCCCATCAGCTAATTGGCTGAAAAGGAAGCGCCAGCCAAATGCCTCTGTCCGCTCTGTAGAGGCACTGAGCGCAGTTACCCTTTCAAGGAAGACTGCAGTAGAAAGGGAGTCGCTTCAGCGAATGGCGTATGCAAAGAAAGAGCATGAACTGAGGATGGCGGTAATGGAGGAAAAAGTCCTTATGCTAAGAGCAAAGAGGGCATATTATGAGCGAGGAAATAAAAATTAAACTTCCTAATTATTATTATAAATAAGATTTTATATGCTGTGGTAGTTATGTTACAGGTCAATGATTGGGTATGTATTGCAAACCCAATCATTTTTGAATGGCCCCTATTTAGATAGTCAAAGATGTGCATGGATTGAGTTGAATGATACCATTGGATTTTTACTGCACTTCATACATATTAAATGAATTTCATTATAGGAAAACAAAAGATTTATTAACTGTATCCGACTGTTCCGGCCTTTTCCAGCATATAGAGGAATTTAGTTGAATTTTAACTAAAGCTATATTTTTTACCAACCTCAGTTTAAAACGCATATAACTTATTAGCAATATTAGCGTTACCAGAATTTTGAAAGTCAAATCATAGACACTAGAAACTTTGTATGAAATGACCGAAGAAACAATAATATAAGTATAAAAAAATTAATAGGATTTGAAAATATTCCTAATCTATAACTAAGGAGATAAGATTTTCATAACTACTTTATCCAAACATAAAGTTCTTAACATTGATTAAAAGTTAGGCGTATTGGAAGAATGTCACATAAATGAAAAATCCACCAAATTAAAAAAAATCTTTGCTTGAAAAGAAAACTTTAGTGGGAATACCCCACTATCATGGTTACAGATTAAAAAAAAAGGTTACTTAGGTTTTATATGGATGAAAATAAGTATGTGAATAAAACTTAATAATTTACGTGTTAAAATTGCAAAAAGAAAAATAAATTATGTCAAACATGTTTTATTTCTTCTAAGAAAGGGTAGACATTGAAGTCAATCATATTACAATATTTTTGAAAGGCAATCACACACAGTCTATAAATTATAAATACACTTATTGATCCAGAAAAGTGAGGAAAATGAATCGTCTAGTACATTTTCAAAATAAATATAATTTTCAATTCATCGGTCAAATGACAAAACCATGAATGTGCCAATTCTAGGGATTGGCGGTTATTGAAAACGGTGGGCTTAACAGTGTTTGGCTTTCCATCCCTGTGTTTTTCACATTCATGGTTTTGTCATTTGACCGACGATATATAATTATACATTTCAAATATGTATATGAAACAATATTTAACCGTTGATAATTCATAATTAATTCTAATTAAATTTTTTTTGGTTTAATACATCTTTTTTTATTATGTTTAAAACATTGAAAAGCATGTAGGCGGCACAGCATGAGGAGACAACTAATGCAGTATTAAAATGAAATTTTGTGTATGTAAATTATAATTGTTTTATATTTTTAAAGTTAAACAAGTTTGTGAAGTTGTTTACATAATCTCAATCCTAAAAATATATTAAATTTTAAAATAAAGTACTTAGTTGGAACATTGATTTATATACCATGTATGAATCTTTTATAAATAGACAAAAAAAAATTAAATCAGTGGAGGACAAATCATTGGAGACATTTCACCAGAACTTCTTGCGAATACAAGAAGAAATGCTCTGTTCCCAAAAAGAACACTTTTCAAAAATTGAAGCTTTCTTAAAACAATTTAAAGAAAATCAATAAACATATATATTGCTTATTATTTTGACTTGATGTTTTATGGATAAAACTTGTAATGATTTTATGGGTGCAAAATTTCTGGCTATATTTTTAACCAGCGGATGTATTCAAAGAGACATGGATTTAGAAATATCATCAACACAAGTACTAATCGCTTAATAATAATCAACTAGTGTTATTGTACTTTAGAAATTTTCCAGGATGGCCATTTAGACATATTGTAATTGCACTGCTTTAAGTTATGCTTTTGATAGGTATATATATGGGTGATTTTCTCTAAGTGTTAACTTTTGTGCATAACTATCACAATATATTAAAACTACTTATATATAGATAAAATGCCATTACTGGCCCCAACACATCTTTCTCCACTTCACAACTAATGTTAAACTTATAAATTTTTTAAAAGCATGTGTGATTATTGTACCGTTAATTAAATTAAAGTGAGGGAATAGTAACTTTAAAAAAGTTAATGTTTGAGAAAATCCCTTGGAAATTTTTTTAGAAAACATATCCAGCACAAACATGAACATTTTTAAAACTATGATATTTATTTGGGTAATGATTTTAGTTCCAAGTAAAAAAAATAATTTTTTAAACTCAAAAGAAAACTAAGCATTTAAATTCATTGACAAAAATTCTGCACATTCATTGCACACACAAATATAAACATAATTAAAAAATCTGGATAACATAAAATTCATATCAAAATAACAAATTGCCCCAGTCGATCAACAACTTCTGCATATCCTTAGCATCTGTGGTTTGAACACCTTGAAAAACTGTTGTGTCCACACAGTTCATGGGATCAGTGGGCTCCTCCCATGTGTATAGATATTCATCCTGTACCATCTGGCAGAAGTTACGAAGGATACAACATGCTGCCACTAAGTGCTGCATGTTTTTCAGAGCAACATCAATTTCCTTCAATAAGCAGTGAAACCGTCCCTTTAGCATTCCAAATGCATGTTCAACATGCACTCGTCTACGGCTCAGCTGCTTGTTGAAGGTATCCTCCTCCAGAGACAAAGTGCCTGAAACAGGCTTCATTAGCCATGTTTTTAATGGGTAGGCAGGGTCACCTACCAAATATAAATCCACCCAACGATTTGTACCGGGTAGTTCTATCTTCTGATTCAGAAGTTCCCCACTTTCAAACATCTGAAACAGGTCGGAGTTGTATAGAACTCTGGCATCGTGGACCGATCCTGGCCAACCAAAATTGATGTTTCTGAAGGACTTTGCGTAGTCAACCACAGCTTGCAGTACGAAGCTGTAGAAACTTTTCCTATTGTAGTAGTCTCTAGCATTTGTGATTGGGGCTTTAATGGGAATACGAGTCCCATCCAGGGCACCACAAACACCTGGGAGATCTCCCAGGCCCAAAAAAGACTTGGCCACTTGCAGAAGCTCGTCATCCTGGGGAAAGCTTATGTCTTCACCGAAATGGTGCACTATCTTCTTACAGGTTGTGTTCACTACAATTGACACAGTGGAACGGGCTACCTTAAAAAGGTTGGCAAAACTCCTCAATTCGCCTGAAGACCCAAGCTTCAACAGGGTGATGGCTAGTCGTTTACCGGTGGAAAGGGGCTCCCGGACCACTCTTCGGTGTTGCACTTGGAAGCCATCTATCATCTGGCACATCATGTCAAATGTTGACCTGAAAAAACAAATATTTAGTCTGCATGCTAATGTTTTTTTTACTGATACCCTATATGGTTTCACTTAATTTATTCTTACAACATTCTGTTGGAAATGTGGAAATTTTTTTAGTCTTCCAAACAAACATTTATTTCCTATACTTCCATTTTTTGAATTTCATTATTTCAATTATTTTTTATTTTCAAACTTTAAAATATTTATTTAATACAAATTTGTATGAAATTTTTTTGTATTAACACAGTGCTCCTTTCTTCTCTACCTTATTCTAAAATCTGTAATGTCAAGGGGGAGGGAATCTTTTTACATTAATAATATCGACAATGTTGGCCAATATATATTTTTTAATTTTGGGAACCTGGGACCTTCCGCATGCAAGACGAATGCCTTAACCAACTGGGCTTCCCAGCCTCCCCCCTCGATTATTTTTTTACCGGGTCTCATTTTATTTGGAGTAAAGCATTAATTTCAATACGTTTTTTTTATGTTTACATTAATGTTTGATGTTGTTTAATTGAAACTTCAATATTAAACTTTTCATCAGATTAATCAAAGTATTTATAAACAATAAAAAAAAATTACCTGTTTATGCGAAATTTATCTTTAAATTCCTTTTCATCCATCGAATTTTAAACATTTCTCAAAAAATACACTTTCCCGAACTTTCTTCCACATTCTCCTATCGGGAAAAGCACACTTTAAAGACTCGGAGGCAATTGTGGCCTTGTCATTTTTTTAATCCTTATTTTCCTTCTGGAATTCCTTGAAGAATCCTCCAAAATTGCATGACTCAACGGTTGTCGCAAATTGTTTGCTGCTTTGATTGCTCCATAGCCCTTTCCATGTTGGATCGTATGTAAACAAAAACCCACGTTTCGTTTACCCAATGTCAGGAAATATCAGATGTCCCGCGCAGCTACGTCACGCATACGTCATCAAAACCCCGATTAAAAACCATCATCAAAACATACGCCATCAAACTCCCCCCTTATTAGGCGCGTTTACATGAGCCATCGAATCCATGGAATGCCAAATCCTCCATTAGGGGAAAAAGTGGTCGAGCAGGATTTCTAACCCAAACTCCGCAATCAACCCCCCTTCGTAAAATAAGGCGTTTACATGGGAACCGGGAGTTGATGACGTAGAAGCGCGGGACATCTGATATTTCTTGACAACTACACTTGAGTAATGTATTAATCAGGGGTGCCGATCCCCCCCAGAGCTAACGACGCACCCCCCCCCCCCCCCAAACTTCGACTTCGATTTCCCCCCCCCCAAACTTCGACTTCGATTCCCCCCCCCCCCCCCCCCCCCCCCCCCCCCCAAAGCCAGCCCTCGATACCATTACAAAATTATTAACACCCTCTCCCCCGAAAAAAAAAATCGGAATTTTATGTTCATATGGAGTAACTAACCTAAGGGATCTGCACCACATCTTATCTTTACGGTGTATACAAGAAACCTTATATTAAAACAATTATTTTAATATATTTAACCCCCGTCGAATGGGGTAACTTTATCACAAGGAATAAACCTAGTACAGATCCTTCTCCTGAGAATATTTTTCTACTGGTAGGTCAAAGCCGAGTTATCCCTAAATTAAAAAAGCAAGCACATTTTTGAGCAAGCACATTTTATACAAAGAATTATAAGCTATAGCTATTTTTTAATTTCCATTTAAGGGGGAAATGGGCGCGCTGGACCGCGCGTCTCCAAACTCAAGTTCCTCCGTGTTAATCCAATGAAAAAAAACTATTTTCTCTGCCACATTTCTCCAGCTGTACTGAATATTTTTACAAACTTTTTTTTTTTAAATAATAAATGTATATAACTTACAGGTCTCTATAATCGCACTTTTTAAAATTGCTTCGAATATTTATTGTAAAATTATTTATTAAAAGTTTAAAAAAAATATTCGAACCAATTTCAAAAGTGGGATTGTCGGGACTTGTAAGTCAGCTACATTTATCACATAAAAATCCGTTTGTAAAAATATTCAATACAGCCGGAGAAATATGGCAGAGAAAATATTTTTTTAGCCTACTTTTCTTTTTTTAATTCGAAAGAATTAAAACAAGAAGTTCATAAAGAACTAAAATAGCCTACTTTCCTGTTACTTAAATGCTTACTGAAGTTCTAATCGGGAAAAAAACTAGGTTCTTAAAGTAAATATCATCAACAGCCGTTTCTACACTAGATTTATACACATTAGAAAAAAAAATCGAAACACAGCACCCAGCTATAATTTAAACTTCTAAAAGCCAAAATCAACTATATTCCTTAATATTCGTTCGCAAATTAATTAAATATTATTTATCATCTGCTCGTGATTTATTTGTAGTTCGAAGAATAAATATTTATTAATAACAAAAGTAATGAAACTACTCCGAACTGCATTAAAAAACAAGAAATGTAAATTAAAACTAAGCATAATTGCATGCAAAAGTATGCCTTGCCGCTTTCTTGGTAGATAATAATGAATAATCAAAGAATCAAATTGTTCTACATTTTATGACGTCATTCCAAACTGATTCATGAAAATATTATTTTGCTTCAAATATGTTTAAATAAAGTTTCTCATGCCATTGTTGATTTGGCAACAGTGATTTAAATGACTCAAAATTGAATTTCAATGCTAATTCAATGGGAAATTCGCCGACAGATAGTAGATTTATGTCCGTCCGGACGTACAGGCAGACGGACAAAAAGTATGAAAGTTGGGTATCTGAGGTCATAGCTTTCTAACAAAAAAAGAATTTTTAAGATCCGATGATTAGAACCGATTTTGGAAGGGGGGTACAGACAGACAGACAAACGGACAGACAGGTGGACAGACAGGCGGACAGACATACGAACAGACAGACATACGAACAGACAGATGGACAGACAGACAGTTGGACATCAACCGCATTTCAATACCTACAGTGATTTAAATGACTCAAAATTGAATTTCAATGCTAATTCAATGGGAAATTCGCCGACAGATAGTAGATTTATGTCCGTCCGGACGTACAGACAGACGGACAAAAAGTATGAAAGTTGGGTATCTGAGGTTATAGCTTTCTAACAAAAAAGAATTTTAAGATCCGATGATTAGAACCGATTTTGGAAGGGGGGTACGGACAGACGGACATCGACCGCATGTCAATACCTACTTTTTCATTTTTTTAATTCTTTCGAATTAAAAAAAGAAAAGTAGGCTAAAAATGAAAAAGTAGGTATTGACATGCGGTTGATGTCCATCTGTCTGTCTGTCCATCTGTCTGTCTGTTCGTATATCTGTCTGTTCGTATGTCTGTCCGTCTGTCTGTCCGTTTGTCTGTCTGTCTGTACCCCCTTCCAAAATCGGTTCTATTCATCGGATCTTAAAAATTCTTTTTTTGTTAGAAAGCTATGACCTCAGATACCCAACTTTCATACTTTTTGTTTCCCTCTGTCTGTACGTCCGGACGGACATAAATCTACTATCTGCGGCGAATTTCCCATTGAATTAGCATTGAAATTCAATTTTGAGTCATTTAAATCACTGTTGCCAAATCAACAATGACATGAGAAAACTTTATTTATTTAAATTATTTGAAGCAAAATAATATTTTTATGAAATCAGTTTGGAATGACGTCATAAAATGTAGCACAATTTGATTCTTTGATTGTTCATTAATTATCTAAAAAAGAAAAGCGGCAAGGCATACTTTTGCAAAACAATTATGCTTAGTTTAATTTACATTTCTTATTTTTTTTAAGCAGTTTGGAGTTTCATTACTTTTGTTAAATTAATAAATATTTAATTATTCTTCGAAATACAAATAAATCGCGAGCAGACGATAAATAATATTTAATTAATTTGCGAAATAATATTAAGGAAAATAGTTGATTTTGGCTTTTAGAAGTTTAAATTATTAGCTGGATGCTGTGTTTCGATTTTTTTTTTTTTAATCTGTACAAATCTAGTGTAGAACGGTGTTGATGATATTTACTGTAAGAACCTAGTTTTTTCCCGATTAGAACTTTAGTAAGTATTTAAGTAACAGGAAAGTAGGCTATTTTAGTTCTTTATGAACTTCTTGTTTACTATTGGATTAGCACTGATGCACTTTGCTTTGGAGACCCGCAGTCCAGCGCGCCCATTCCCCTTTAAATAGATTTTTTGAGAAAAAAGCTATCACGAATCCAAATAATTGTAAAAATTAAATTTATTTTATTAGTTTTTAAACCAATAAAAAAATACCTAAAACTGATGCAATCAAAAACGGCTTCCAATTGCTTCCCTAAATTCTTGTTAATGCATAAAAATGTTTATCTTCGTATAGCTTTTGTCTAATAAACCATATTTTACATTTATAATAAATCAGAATTATTTTGTAATGTTTATAGCGATAGTTTCAATTAAAAACAGTTACTATTATTTAATATATTAAATTAAAGATAAAAAGTTAAACAAAATTCTTACCGAGAAACTCGAAATTGAGTACTTTAAACTACATTCAATCGCCCATACATTGAACCAACCACAAAAACAAGTAACTTCCAAGTCCTACTGTTTCTTACGCAATCAGTAATTTTCGCCAGTTTAATTTGGCGGGAAAAGGTCAGCAATATTATCCGAAGGTCATTATTTCATTGAAACAGTATACAAAACAAAATTCGATGTCAGCTGCAAAATATGGTGGGAATATCTTATGGATATGATTGGCAAACGAAATGCGAACGTCAATAATTCATCGAAATGTTTTATAAACTGCGCCTGGTAGACGCCTTCGAACATAATTTAGATCATCTTTTTTTTCTTAGTGTCGTTCTGGATTACGGTTACCCATTCATACGCTTTGCAGCGGTTGGCGACACGTCACTGTCACCGCCTCGATACCCGCCAGACACTAGGCACCGTCTTAAAAGAAGTAGAGATACCTCTCAACTGTTTTCCCTCCTTGGAACGACCCACGGGAGTATGAACTTTCCAGATGTTTCTACCGCAGAGCAGAGACTTCTCGGACATTCACGAGAGCAGACGCTCTCGCCCCTTTGCTCGCATGAACTCGTTGTCTTGTCTTCGCGAACATGTTTCGTGTTTTACCACTTAATTGTAACTTGTCCTTGTAACTATTAATGATTAATTAAATTCAGTTGTTTTGTTTAAGCTGGCATTATTAATTTCAAACTCATGGAGTCAGATTTTTAACCGTCCTAATTGGAGCCCCAACATTGGCGACCCCGGACGTGCGAACGAAACTATCCAACTGCATCTTCAAAATTATGCGAAGCCCAGCAAAAATATGAAAAAATTGACAATGCGAAAAACGCACTGCAATATAGCAATAAGGATTTCTTAATCTTATTTTCCCCATTTTATTTTTTGAAACAAAAACGTGTGTATACCCACGTGGATTCGCATCACAGGGAGATTTCCACCAAGGTATGTGAAAACTTTTTATGTTCTGGTCCAATTCCCCACTGTCAATTTTTTCATGTAGTTGCCCTCTTCAGATTGCCTAAAATTTGCGATGAGTAACGACGATTCTCAGAACGGCACTAAGCCAAATGAGGAAGTTTCACAAGTCGCCCTGTGGCCGTAAAAATACCACCGTATGAAATCTAACATAAAACTATGGTTTATACAAGTCGAAAGTAATTTTGCACTTGCAAAAGTGACAAACGACGTAACTATGTATAAACTATCTCATTACTGCAATCGATCCGGAAACCCTTAACAACGTTTCGGATATTCTATTAAGCCCACCCGAGACCGAAAAGTATCAAACTTAAAAAACCGTCTCATCGCTGAGTTTTCGGACACGGAAAAACGAAAAGGGTCAGGCGCTTAATTTCAGATTACAATTAGGCACCGATAAGCCATCGCAGTTGTACGAAAAATGAAAACAACGGGAGGCAACTAAAGGAGGACTTCCTAAAAAACGTTGTGGTTGCAAAGCCTACCCGCCGAGATGCAGGCCATACTTTCGATTAGTACGGAGGACATCGACAAATTGGCCAGATGGCAGACAAAATAGGCGAAGTTCGCTCAACATCTAGCTATACGCTGTTAGGCAAGAAAACTCCGCCGCGCATGCCGCACCATTGCAACAGCGCATGCCGCACCATATAAAACAGCTCATGCAACAGCGCATGCCGCTCATACGTGGCGCAGGCACCGGGTAGTGAAATAGAAGCCCTTCGCAACGAGATAGCCATGATGGGCCAAAAGCTCGAGCGTCTCACTTTCGAAAGGGATCGTTCTCGTCCGCATTACAGACAGCGTTTCAAATTCACGTGGGAGATCACGGTCAAGGAATAGAGAATTCTGTTTCTACCACGCTAGGTTCGGCAACAAAGCGCGTAACTGCAGAGAGCCATGCTCGTTTTTAGCAAACAACCCGTTGTTTTGTGCTTCTCTTTTTCGTAAGCGATTCGGAAAACTCGCGGTAGGCGGCTGCGGCCAAAAACAACGCAGCAGTCGCTCAACCTACACGGTCTTCATGTACGACAAAACTCACACCTCAAGTCCTCGTAGACTCTGGGTCGGACGTCTCTTGTGTCCCCGTCCCCAATAATGCCCGAAAGTTAAAACCGGATCCGCTACAGCTGTTTGCTGCAAATAACTCGCAAATATTTACGATGGGACAAAACTACTACAGGTCAACTTAGGGTTAAGGCGCGACTTCACTTGGAAGTTTTTAATAGCAAATATTCCAGTCCCTATATTAGGAGCCGATTTTCTAAGGCACTACGACTTACTAATAGACCTCAAACGGCGCCGGCTAATAGATAACCTAACTAAACTTACCCAACCTGGGGTGTTGTCACAACAGGCTAGCCACGCATCCGTAAAGCTCATCTCTGAAAACACCTCAAACGACACGCCTTATCACCAAATCTTAAGAGAATTTCCTGATTTATTAAAAACTAAATTCTGGATTAGGGGCTGTAAAACACACACCATCCATTACATAGAAACAACCGGACCTCCAATTCATAGCAAACCAAGGCGACTAAACCCAAAGCTACAGGATGAGGTAAAAAAGGAATTTGAATTTATGGTCAAACAGGGTATATGCAGGCCCTCGAAATCTCCGTGGTCCTCACCACTCCACGTCGTTTCAAAAAGCTCAGGCAGCATTCGCCCGGTTGGGGATTACAAGCGCTTAAACGCCTGCACCGTGCCCGATCGCTACCCCATTCCGCATATACAGGATTTTTCGAACGCTCTGCACGGCAAAAACATTTTCTCAAAGCTTGATATTGTGCGTGCTTATTTCCATATTCCTGTACACCCTGACCACATACAAAAAACCGCAATATGCACACCGTTTGGTTTATTCGAATTCCCCTTTTTGAACTTTGGTCTGTGTGGTGCCGCGCAGACGTTCCAGCGTTTATGAACGAAATTCTCGGGAATCTAGATTTCTGCTATGTCTATCTTGACGATATTTTAATCTTCAGTAGTTCGGAAGAGGAACATAAGGTTCATCTACGACACGTGCTGGAAAGACTCAACTCTTACGGCTTAACGGTCAACATGGCAAAATGTATCTTCGGGGCATCCGAAATACCTTTCCTTGGGCACCTCATAACTAAAAACGGTACTATATAAACCACTTCCGGATAAAATCGACCCAATTCAAAATTATCCGCAACCGAAAACTGTTCGGGAAATTCAACAATTTTTGGGATTTCTAAATTTTTTTCGGCGTTTCTTACCAAATATCGCGCAACACCAAGTGCATTTAACTTCATATCTCAAAGGTGCAAAGAAAAACGACAAGACCAAGATCGACTGGTCAGACAACGCGGAAGCCGATTTCCAAAAATGCAAAGAGTTAATAGCAAACGCTGTCCTCTTGGCACACCCTAAACCAGACGCTAACTTATCATTGCAAGTAGATGCGTCAGACTTTTCCATTGGCGGAGCACTAATGCAAGTTGTAGAAGACGAACTACAACCACTCTCGTTTTTCTCCCGAAAACTTTCTCCCGCAGAAAAAAAACTACAGCGCCTACGATAGAGAATGTTAGCAGCCTACGCCTCAATCAAGCATTTCAGGCACATGCTAGAAGCTCGGCAATTCACCCTTCACACAGACCACAAGCCCTTGACCTACGCTTTTCGGCAACGCTCCGATAAGTGCTCACCTAGACAAGCTAGGCAATTGGACTTTATTTCTCAATTTACGACTGATATTCGCTATATCAAAGGCTCCGAAAACATCGTAGCAGACGCGCTTTCACGCATTAGTTCCATCTCAATGCCAAGTCCAATTGACTACGAACAAATCGCACAAGCTCAACAAAATGACCCCGAATTGCAAAGCCTACTCAGTAACTCAAACATTTTCCATTTTAAGAAAATAAATCTCCCGGACTGCAAAAGGCAATATTTTGCGATCTTTCAACTGGCACAGCCAGACCGTACATTCCCAAACAGTTTCGCGAGCACGTTTTCGCAACGCTACACAACGTGTCTCACTCAGGGGCTCGAAGCACCTCGAAACTCGTCAGGACGCGGTTTGTGTGGCCGTCGATCGGAAAAGACTGCACTAATTGGGCAAAATGTTGCATCCCGTGTCAAAAGTCAAAAATTGCGAGGCACAATAAAATCCCTTTGGGAAAATTCGTGGACCAGACAGAAAGGTTTTCGCATGTACATATCGACATAGTAGGTCCTCTACCCCCTTCACAAAATAATTATTATTGTTTGACGATGATAGACAGGTTCACGAGGTGGCCGGAGGCAGTAGCGATACCAGACATTCGGGCCGAGACAGTGGCGAAGCAGTTTTACGCCACCTGGATTTCACGTTTCGGCAGCAGTCGACCTGGCAGTTCAACAGCAGTCGACCTGGATCAGGGAATACAGCCAAGTACCCTCTCTCCGGAGGTGCGCTCGCAATCATCAGCACCGGTTCTGAGCAGACAGCACGCCTCGACCGACTCCGAGCGGACGACAAACCCCTGTTGGCTCAGCGCGGCCCACACCCTCCAGCACGAGCGCAGTCATCATCTGAACACTCGTCACCAGCAGCATCGTCTTCGACAGCGGGATCATCTAGGAGGCCCCCTGGAGTTCTCGCGCCAGCTCTAAAGACAACCCGTGCTGGTCGTGTCATCACACTCCCTCGGCGTTATGTCACATTCGAATAACGTTACACTGCGGGGGGAGTGTGCAGCGGTTGGCGACACGTCACTGTCACCGCCTCGATACCCGCCAGACACTACGCACCGTCTTAAAAGAAGTAGAGATACATCTCAACTGTTTTCCCTCCTTGGAACGACCCACGGGAGTATGAACTTTCCAGACTGTTCTACCGCAGAGCAGAGACTTCTCGGACATTCACGAGAGCAGACGCTCTCGCCCCTTTGCTCGCATGAACTCGTTGTCTTGTCTTCGCGAACATGTTTCGTGTTTTACCACTTAATTGTAACTTGTCCTTGTAACTATTAATGATTAATTAAATTCAGTTGTTTTGTTTAAGCTGGCATTATTCATTTCAAACTCATGGAGTCAGATTTTTAACCGTCCTAATTGGAGCCCCAACAGCTTTATATTATAGTCAAAACAATATACAAAAATTGAAGCCACTAGTGATTTTCTTGCCAATTGTTCCTGTCTTATTTTAAACCAAATAAAAATTCTCCAGAACACGGGTTCTTCTGGGTATAACCAAACACAATGCCCCCCCCCCCCCTTCCGTTGGTTACCAGGGGGGGTAGATGAGACTCTGAGAAAAAATAAGAATTTGTTGAGTTCGTTTAGTCACAATAGACAGTTTGCTAAAAAAAAATATATAAAAAAAAAAAATCAACCCCCCCCCTAAAATTTCAACGACGCAGTCTGCGTCGTTGACCCCCCCCCCCTTGTAGGCACCCCTGTATTAATTGTGACTCGTATATTTAGCTAGCAATACTTTTCTATAAAACCTTCATTTCATAATGATTAGCAATATTTTGATGAGCTATATAAAAATTAAGCTTAAGTTATATAAAAACAAATTGAACAAAAGTTACATAAATTAAGAGCTTGAGTTATATAAAAATTAAAATTTAAAAATATATTTAGGATGGTAACATGCTAAGGTGCTTATGTCAAATGTTTTTTCCGAATCCACGGACAAGACTTTTCTCTGTGGTTTCGATTTGATCGTGTTTCATTGCAGCGAAGTTCTTTTTCACAAAGTTATTCTCATAAACTTGACCCGGTTACCCATACTTGCTTTCTTTTAAACGTAAAATACAGCTAAATTAAAAAAAATGACACTGATACGGATAAACGTGCTCTTTAAATATGTGGAGTTCAACACACTGTAGCGTACGATGTGTTTCGTTGGCTGCCCAGCTCAGGTGTCGTTCTCGTAACTTCACCTCGGTTCCAAATTATGAGCCGTAGGGGGAGTGTTCTTTTTTTAAGACCCAAACTATCCCAAACCAAGCCATCTTTTAAAAAGCAATCTCCTGTTTTGGGCTGTGTTAAGGTCATGAGAATGTTTCTTTATATGATATCACACTCTCTATACTGTGATTTCATTGGTTGCTTTCTTTCCGTACTACGTGAAACAAGCCCATTATTGAGATTAGACTTGGACCATTGAGCTAGAAGAAACGTGGAGTGAGGTGAGTGATTCACTGAACAGGGCAGCAAACGAGCCGGTTCAATAACGAAACGCGGAGGAATACACGGCACTGCAGCAGAAACGAACCGGGCAGAAAACCTAGAAACTTGTCTATTTCGCTATTGGGTTCGTCTTCGTTGGTTCTTAGTTAGTGATCCACATAGTTATTTCTTAAAAAAGTTGGAATTTAAAGTTAAAGAAAGTTAATTTCTTTCGAACTAAAAATGTTAAAATACATTTAGGAGCTCAAGTCAATATGATAGAGGGGTCTCATACAAGCATTGCATACAAGTGTAGGGAAAATAGTCCTTTTCTGCCCTGTTCGCTCAAAAGGGTGTGAGTGGGTTTTCGGCTCGCTGACACCTCACTTCTCTAAAATATTTTTTGCTAAAGTGTTTTGGCAACTATCTCTAAAATGTTTTTCGTTTTTGGCGTTTGTTTACCAACTTTGCGATTAATTCTTAAAAAAATTAATTTTATTAATTATTTATGAAAAATAAAATGATATGCTATCTAATTTTTTAAAAAAAAATATACGACTATTTATATTTTAATAAAATGTTATGGCATGTCAACGTTTGTTTTCTTATGAAAGAAGTTCTGGACTGTAACGCAGAACTGATTAATCGTATTTCGTCCTTTTATTTAAAATTTTGTAGTTATTTTTCTTAAAATGGGAATAGCCCTTAAAATTCTAATTCCCATGCCTCCTTCTCCTCCTATGCCTTCTGTAGCGATCGCTTCAAAACTAAGGTAATTTTTACCGATATAATTTATGACTGAGGGCAATATTCAACCTCAGAAGAGGGGTTCTTGTGGTTGCATTTAGGCTTTTCGTATTTTAATGTTATGTGGGGAACTGCCACAACGTCTTTTATAAATACGCAAATCATTTAAGTGATGTCTTTTGGCATTTTGTTTGTGAAATATGCAATCTTTTTTTTCCTTTTTAATAAGGAAATACTTATCGTATTTAAAAACAAGAAAAATATGCCTTATTTGTAACAATAATCCTTCTGAAATCCTTAATAGTTGGATATAGTTTGTCGATTTAGCTAAATATGTCTATATTTATTTTACAAATATTTGTTAATTATAGAGAGATAGATAAAAAAACCATCAATGTATTATTTGAAGATATTTAATCACAGCTATCCCATGCTAATATTGCAGCTAATAAACACATTTTTATTTCGCCATTTGTTGTTATAACATTGTTTCCTGTTTTTATAGCCACAAGCAGTTTCGAGTAATCTTAAAAAAGTTTCGTCGAAAGAAAAAACGTCAACAGTTGGCCAAAGAGAGGGATCACCTAGAGCAACTTGGTAAGTTGAGTGAAAAAAAATATGGATTGTGAAAAATAGAAATATCTTTGCAAACTTTTTACACAATAGGTTTAATTTAGTTTTCAACCATTGATATTTAGTCCTTAACTTTAAATTTTCAATATTCATCTCTAACCAAAAAGTGTTAAACTATCAGAAGTAGCTTGAAAAAAGTTTAATTTAAAATTATCATTTTATAACTATCATTTAGTAAAATCTATTAATGCTTTATAGTTATTTATTCTTCAATAATTTTTCTTGTCTTTCTCAAAACGGAGTGTCTACGTGCACGGGCACCGTACACGCATTACACATACAGGTAGTAAAACTGCGCAGGACTGAGGCTTATTAGCAGTTTGAGTTGGGTTTTTAACGGACGTCGTAACTTAGTGGTAGCATAAGCGGTTCGTAATCACCAGGTCCCGGGTTCAAATAACCTCTCTCGGCAGAAATATAAATGTTTTTTCCAAGCTTTTTTTTAATTCACCCAGGAAGATCGTTTTAAAGTTGTCCTGAAAAGTTTACTTGTATTTTTAAAGTTTTCATAAATTATTTAAATTTCTAATTTTTTGAACGCTCATTACAAAGGGCTAGAACTGCTGTTTTTTAGAGGATTTTTTTTCCCTGTTCCCCAAACAAGGGGTTAGGCTTTAAATGCACCCTACAATACTGCTCCATGTTGGATACTGATGATTTTTTAGAGAAAACAAAATTGCCCGAGGCCCAAAAAGAGTAAGCTCAACTTTCAAGTATAATTCCCGTGCCTGTGCAGGCAATGTATACACGGTTCCAGTAAGCCCCGCCTTGAGCATGCACAGTTCATACCCGTACACGCAATGCGTGAACGCTGCCCGTGCGCATAGCCTTCGCCTTCTGAAAAATCTGTTGAGGTTATAAAAATATTCATTTCGTAAATCAACAGTATTTATATAATTTTTTTTGCATGTACCATTTTTATAGAACAACAACGCCGAGAAAGCTCACCTAACTATAAAGAGAAGGAGCTGGAAAGGCTTAGAAACTCTGAACTCTTTGAACAGTTTGAAGAGCGTGAAAGGTATGCTTTCCCACTGAAAACTTGTTTTTTGTAATTTTTTATCTTTTAGCCAAAAGCATGCAGTTGTTTCTGAATTTTTATAAGAATTTCATGTGTATACAATTATAAATAAATACTTGCAGCACATTATATATTGTTTTCTGAAATTTTTTATATGTGAGTGTTATACTGTCATATTAAGTTAAATTCAGACTAGGCCTATTTCAATTTAGAAATACTAAATATAAATGAATTATTGTTTAAACTGAAATAGGAGGGTTAATGTTGAACTGTTCTTGCTTTTATTGCTGTATAAACATTTATAAATAACATTTAAAATAAAACATTTAAGTACATAGATTAAAATGTAATTATTCATGATATTTAAAATTTTCTTGCTTGTTTTTAAGTTCAGTCTATCGCAAATGAAATGATAATTTTCTAAGTCTTCATACATGTATAAGTATTTTTGGGAAAAATATATTTAAGACATTATTTAAAAATAAGTTTATTGGGATTATATATACGTTTCTCTATTTCAACTTAATGACGAAATATGCATTAAAATCTAAGAAACGTTTTTAAAACTTTTAATTCTATTTTTAAATTTTATTATAAAGTATTTTTCTGGCATTTAAAAGAAGCTTAAATTATTTATTTTGCAGACTGAGAAAACATAAATTGTGGCTACTTAGAGAACAGCAAGCCCAAACTGAATTTAAGAAAAAACAGGAGCATCGTGAGATAGAAAAGTTGAAACATGAAGAAGAAAGAGTATGTTTCTTCAAAGCAAAACACCCCCCCCCCCTTTTTTTAAATGTTATATATTTAGATTTTGAAACTAGTTTTTTAAAAAAAATAATTGGTTCTAAGCAAATATGAGTTAATAAAGTCATTATTAGTATATTTAAAAATGCTTTGTGTTACTAAGTCAACAAATACTTTGCAAACAAGGTAAAATAAAGACAGTATTGGGTGGTTTTAGACATAATTTCTTAAAATGGCATTTATTTTTTTTTATTTTAGCTCTGTGCACCTTTTTTTTTTTATCCCTGCATAATTATAACTGATTGATGATTTTTTTCCCAAAGTGTTTATTCCTTCATTATACTTCTTGTTTGCCAGTTTTAATTAAGAAAACAATTATACTCTAATTTCATTTTAGAAACAGAAGTATCATTTAACTGTTGAATTTATTAAATCAAAAGCATATCACTGGTTCTTGAAACCTTTCCTATTTCTATTTTTAGTGTTATTCATATTAGTCAATAACTATCCATTTATTTTGCCGATTTAAAATTTTCAGCATCCCTACAATTTTTTTTTTACTATATTATTTCAAAATGTACATACACTGAGCCGGATTTCTAAATAGGCTAAGTAGGCTGTAATATGTGTATCTATTTTAAACAGCACATACCACTACCCTATTTTGCAGCTAACCAGCTACCTTTTCCCGAAAGGGGGAATATTGTGACAGGGGTGGCAAATCAATTGTAGCCTAAGGCAGCAAATCGTTAAACCTGGCCCTGTAATACAGTTTTATTAATTCTTTATTTTTCAAATTTTTATCATTATTAAATTTATTCATTACGTTTCAGAAACGGATTTTAGCAGAGTTTGAGCAGCAACAGTATGTTGAAGGCAAAGCAGCTGAGAAAAGCCAAAAACTTAAATCTGAGAAGGAGGTCATACATATTGAATTATATCCATTTCTTAGTTTTCTATACTTGGACATTTTATTTCCAGTTTGTGCTTACTATGTGCATTTTATTCTTTTGTATGTTTAAAATGTTTTTAATGCTTTTTTTTACTTAGCTTCCTGAACAGTTAGTTAAAAATGTATTCATCTTTAAGATTGCTTTAATTAGTTTTTTAAAGTTTTTTTTTTTATTTCAATCTATAACATTTTGAATTTTTCATAATAATTTAGAAATCTATTTCAAAAAATAATTTTTCCTTAGTTAAATTTACAAAAATCAACTTCAATTTATAGTTTTATATAAAAAAGATTTATTTAAAAATAAAACATTCAATGTGAAACTATTTCTATTACAGTCGAACCTCGTTAACGCGAACCCGCTTAACACGAAATTTCGTTTAACATGAACTGAAAGCTTTTCCCCGGCCGATAAAGCTTTGAGCTAATGCTAAAAAAACTCTTAACGCGAATTTGCTTTAGGCGAAGTTCCGCTTAACCCGAACAAAAAAATTCAGGATTTGACTTTTTTTTCCTTTAGTAATTCAAAGTTTGGAGTAACAAATGAAACAAAAGATAAAAAATCGGCAACGAACATTCTAAAAATAAATTTCTTCTACTTCTGGTTGTGAGAAAATCACGAGATCTTCCGTGATTCGTCAATTTTAATCAACACGTGTTGGATGATCTAGTACGTCATGAAAAGCGTAGGTGTTTCTCTACAGAGGTCAATCAATCAGGGATTTTCATTCAAAATGAATTGAAAGCACCAGTATATTTCTTCAGAAACAAAATAAATTATTTAAATGATGACGAGAAATGTTAAAAAAACAAACGGAAATTGCGTCTAAATAGCATTTGTAACAATGCACTGTTCTTAATTGCTATTCCTTAATAATTTTCCTAATTTTTAGATAGTATGTACTACTCCAAATGCACTATATTAATTGAATTACTAATTGTATGCTTGTATTATTATAGTGTATTACACAATAAAATAAGAATATTTTTTCGATTTTAATTTTTTAAAAATATTCACTGGTTCAATGTAAAAAATTCCTGATGGTTAACATGAAATGTTTGGGTGCTCCCTTCGAGTTCGCGTTAACGAGATTCGACTGTATTACTTTACTAATTTGCCACTTTACTATTTCTATGTGAAACTATTATTCTTTATTTTTAAAATCCACTTTTAATTTTTTGTTTAAAACCTTAAAATAATTGTTTTAATTTAAGTATTTGCATAAACTGATGTTTAAAGTAATACAGATTATCCTTGACTTGCACACAATCATCAAGTATTTGGACACTCACAAATTATCTTGGCGGATAAGCAACATGTATCTTTTATAGCTGAATAATACTTGTTTCCTTTTGTATGCATATTTTTATATTTCAACTATTTAAAGTTAAGAATTCCTATACATTTAGGTTAAATGTATTGAAAATAATTTAATTCCCCCCTCTATATAGTTGCACAATTTTTTTTCCGTAATATTTACTTTTATTTAAAATAATTATATTGAAAAATCAATACCCTTTCATATAGATAGGGTAAGTTTAACTAAAAGTGACTAATTAAAAAAGTGTTTATTTAGTTAAAAATATCAGAAAATACTAGAAGGCTAGATTCTTGTTATATAAGTAGAGTATGTGGTTAGAGATATGGGGTGATTTTAAACAGAAAAATAAAAAAAAATTCTAATCGTTATCCTGATTTATTGAAATTTTGCTGTTTTAATAAAGTTTTGCATTTTTATTACATTTACTTGAAGGATACTAGAGGCATAGGATAAAGAAAGTAAATACAATTTTGATTAATTTCCTCCATTTCAAATTAAATTCATTGAGTTGCATTTTTTGCCTTCTATTTTTGCACTCTTTCACACTAAATTTTAGCTTATTTTATAGACCAAATTGTCAATATGTCATTAAGTCATTTTTGTACTTGCAATTTTGAAATGGCAGTAGTCTGTTGGTTAGTTATTGAATTCTTTCTTATTTTTTAAGAAATAAAATTCTTTTGTTGATTCTTTTCATGAGGTTTCAAAGTTATTATAAAATTTACTATATAGTATTTTATTTTTAATTACTTAATATATGTATGTCTATTTTATATGGATTCCTTTAACTTTACAATCAGAATTTTTCAGTTATTTTCAATATTATTCCCCATCTACTATAGGAAGTTCTACAGAAAACTTTATCAAAGCTACCTCAGGTATTTTTTTCCCCTTTAGTTTGATTTTTTTAATCAATAGTTAATTATAGCTGTTGAATTATAACAATTATTACATCAATAAATTTTTTGTCTTTTAACCAAATGTAAATTCACCTTTATCTAAATCGTATTTTGTAATTAGGGGAAGTAAAAAATTTCCCATCCTCTTCTTTTACTTCCTAATTATATATATGGAGCTGTTTTTAGTTTACCATGCCTTTGATTTTAAATTTATCAACAAGTTTGTTTTTGCATAAGGAAATCTAATAGTGTTCTAGGGATCCTGTATTAACTTTTCGTTATTTTTTAAAAATTGCGCGACAACTCTTTTAATTGATTTTTTTATAAAATCTGTCAGGGATAAAATGAAAAGTGTATCTTAGAATCCTTTAAAAACTTCCTGGATTTGTATTTTAGGATTCCTAAAAAACTTCCCGGACTTTTTCAAGAAAAAACCTCTCACTAGTTAATAAACTTAAAGCACATACATTGTGCCCTTATACTGTTCTATAGACTTAACATGGGAAGAAGAACAGTTGTGTTTAAAGTCTTTTAAAGTAAAATGTTAATGTCTAGCAATTTGTAGTCAACTCATTTTTCCCCTTAAACTATGAAAAAAACTTAGTAACTTATATAATACCTAATATTTTTTTGCAAAATTTCAGCAACTAACTTTTTTCATTAACTTAAAAAAAAAAATATTATTTTAGTTAAACACTTGAAACTCTTACCCTTTGTAAATTATCATTTGTTTTTACTGACTTACCTTGCTATTAAAATTATTTAGGGAGATGAACCTTGGCATAACCCATATGTATCAGCATCTAGTAATGCGGAACCTGGACAAGAACGAGAACAATGCCAGTTCTTTGCTAAGACTGGTTGCTGCAGATTTGGTGATAGGTACATCATACTTAGTTTATATTGATTTTAAATGTTTTATGTATAGAAGTTTATGTATCAATTTATAGGAAAGAGTATGCATATCTACATTTGATCTATTATTTGAGGAGTTGATTATTTAATTATGATTGTTTGTCTTTAAATGCCATATATCTTCATATATTTGGATTGTAATAATAATTTAACTGTAAACATTTATGTTTTTCAGTCTCTTTTGTTATACTATTATTTGTATTTTCATTTTTTTTTGTTCAACCTAGATTTGTCTTATTATTTATTCATAAGAATTATTTCCATAATTATTAGTTAACCTTCTTATTGTTAGACCTGAATTTTTTCTTAACTTAAGAACAAATTTTTCCAGCAGTAACCATAAATTTCAAAATTAATGTAAATAATGAAATATTAATATTCTACTTTTCAAATGGAAATAATATTAAGATCATTTCTTTAAAAATAAACATAATATTGATTTCCTAAGCACATATACTATTTAAAAAATCCTTTTATATGCAGAGATAATAACAGCACATTTCTGCTCATTTTGAGGCTGTTCAGAAGGTTAAACAATTAAAAAAAAATCATTTTGAGTAATTGCTATTTTAATAGCTAAGGAATGCCAAAATAATCTGCTTTATAAAAATGTAGTGAGTTTTCTGTGTGTTATGTATGTATTGTTACAAAAAGTGAAATATAGTTAGTTTATAGTTTTTTTAATGCACAGATTTCATCTATTAAATACCTACATATATATTATCTACACATTTTAAATATTGATTTTTCTTTTAAATAAGCTGTTCCAGAGGACACGTACACCCTGCTGTCAGCTCCACTATTTTGATTCACGGAATGTACACTCACTTCAGCATTGGCCAGACAGACCGAGACGACTTTGACACAGATGACATTTTAGAATATGAAGACAGCGAACGATACCAGGACTTCAAGAATTTTTACTTTGATGTTTTACCTGAATTCAAGAAATACGGGAAAGTGATCCAATTTAAAGTGTGCAGCAATCATGAGCCGCATCTACGAGGAAATGTCTACGTTCAGTTTGCAAAGTAAGTAATAAATTGATTAGTTACTCACTAGAATACCTTTTCCAGGCCTCAGAACTAGGAATGCTCTAAAAAAGTAGACAAAAAACACTTTCAAATAAAAAAAATGACTAAAAGTAGACTATAGTGATCAGCGTTTTGCAGACCATTTTAGCAAAAAAAAAACTTTCATCAGAAATTGCAATTAATGACTCCTTGAAAATCCATAAATTTCGAATTTATAAAACGTAAAACTAAACATCAGTAACGTAGCGAATTTTCGGAAATTGGCTAATACAGTTCAGAACCAAACACCCATAATGTTCTATAATCCGGACACTTTTGGATTTTGGTTATATTCAGATTTTTTTTAAAAACTTAAACCTGTCTAAAATCAAAAACCAAAATATAAGCTGAAGAAGAAAAAATGGCAAAAAAAGTTTAAAAAGGGGGAAAAAATTCGAGCTCTTCTTGTTATACCTAACAAAGGTCACATCACGAACACTTGATCAGCGGAAAATATTATGGTTGGTCCGACTTGGCCTGAACCGGAGTTACAATAGTAACGAGACGCTCTTCCAATCAGCATAGGCAAAAAACTGTACTGTAAATCATTATGAAGCAATGCGACCTCATGGTGGATTTCATGAAAATTACTAGCAGCAAAATAAGCAAATTGGGAAGCATTATTGGATTGTACTGGCCGATAACTGATATTCAAAACATCTTAGTTTAATCAAATCGAATTCATTCTTCGAAAATTAATTTATATAAACTTGTTGTTTTGTACTGCAATGCAAAACTTTTAAGTCGAAAAATCACTTATCCTTATAAATAGACAAATGACAAAAAACTCTAAGATCGCTTAATCATGAAACCTCGAATATCGAAAAATCAAAAAATCCTCAAATATCAGTAAAAACTACAAAATCACAAATAAGCAATATTTAAATCGCGTAACTGAAAATGTGTAAATCTTGCATCTTCAAAAATCGGAAAATTGAAGACTTGAAAATAAACAAATCAAAAAATTAGCATATCACATAATCTAATAAATCTAGGCTAATTGCAAAGACGGAAAATCGTGAATCTTTGAAAATCAGCAAACAAACGGAGAACCATAAAAACCTACATAACAAATAACTTTTAAAAATTCGAGAAATTAATTCAAAATTATAAATATTAAGTGAAAAAGACAAATTTTGTAACTTTGAAGGAATTGGACATTTGCGGAAAAATAGAGAACTCTTGAAACCAGCAAATCTGAAATTTACAATGGGGGAATTTTTTTTAAAATTGGCTGATCGCTATACCTCGAAATAAACGATACAAAAAGCTTATCTTCATAAATCTATATGATTCAAAACATCCAAGTACAATTCCTGAGTTTCCAGATTTTACCCGATGGCTGGACACGGATGTCATTACGAGCACCCGTTAAAAAATACAAAACAAAACGCTGCAATCCCGCAGCTTTGAGTTGTAACATCACCGCTAGAAAATTGAAAGATATGTAATTGCATGAGAAAAAAGTTCTTAATTTGCCAACAATGTTCTTCTGAAATCTCGGCGAAAGTTAGCTGCGCTGGTTGAAAAAAAGATTTTAGAGACTTTGGCCTGAAAAAAGATACTTTAGAGACACTTAAAAAAAAAGATAATAATAGCTAGAAAAGAGACTAGTTCCGAGGCCTGCTTTTCACTCAAATCGTTTGTAAGGAATGCATATTTTCACGTTAACATGCTTTGTGTGCATAACTTACGAGAGTACTACACTGCTGTGGGCAGATAAACTGCAGTATCTGAACTAAAGACTTTGACCATTGTTGTAAGCACTCAATAACCGTAACCTGTAAGAAAGTATTCTAAGACTGATTATTTCAGGGAAAAAAATAGTCCAATTCATTGTTGTTAGTTTACCTGTCTATGGCATTGCAGTAAATACATTAAAATTATTTTTATATTGCAGTATTTTTGTAACTTAGGTATATTAATGTTCACAAAACTTTATTAAAAAATTTGAAAAATGTTGTAAATATTAATTAGAAAGAAATCCCGTTGAAATATAATATTTTGTTTGCCTTGTAGAAAGAAATATATGGATCTAATTACTGCCTTTATCTTATTTAGGGAAGAGAGTGCTGTTGAAGCATATAAAAACTTTAATGGACGCTATTATGCTGGGAAGCAAATGACTTGCCAATTTACTCATATCATTAAGTGGCGATCAGCTATTTGTGGTGAGTGCCCTGTTTTATGATAGATTTTGATAACTCTTACTAAATATTTTTTGTTACTTTAGAAACCAAACATAAATGAATATTTTTCAAAATTTTATGTTTACTGAGGAAATTCTTTATAATGATTCGAATCTGCAACTACAACTAGTTTATCTCTCTGCATCCTTATTTATGTAAAAGTTGTTTTTTAAAAATAAATTTGGCTGTTACAGTAAAAGCCCGTTTATCCGGCTCCCGATTAACCGGAAAGCTCAAATATCCGGAAAATTTCAAATTCCGATTTGGCGATGGAATTTGGCGAAGAATTGAATATTTTTCACCAAAATTGCAATTTATCTCCAAATATAGTAAAAACTTTTCAGATTTTTTTCCCAAGAAAAATTTTGTTTGGTGACAACATTTGGCGCAAAAAGTGTTTTTTGAACTGACAGTCTGATTTAACGTCAGGTATGGCACTATTTCAGCATTTCTTATGTTGCATTTCATTTACATGTTTCCACTATACGAAATCTGAGTGTTAACCGGAATTAAATTAGGGAATCGGCGGTTAATACCTGTCAACATTCCTCTGAGCTCTGTCCGTAGTTCCATTGGCGGGGGCGGGCGATTGTTTACTAATCACTCAAAAATAATTGATTACCGGTTATTTTTCTTTTAAGTCGTCCGATTCACGATGGGAGAAAAATCAAGCACCAAAGTTGGTCGTTTCGTGGAAAATTTGTTTGAAACACGTAAAAAAATACGATTTCACTGCGAACCTTCCGAATTTAAAAACTTTTAATGCATTAAAAATTTATTGTTTTGTTAATTCTTGGTTTACGAGCACTTCAGTTCTATTTTAAGTTAAACAGCAACTTCCATATTTTGTGCAAGGCAGACATTGAATAAATTGTCTTTTGTTTCAATTAAAAACGCAATAAGATTCCCTCAGTAACAACAAAAAATCCTAAGTAGCGATGAAGTCACAGGCAATCGTAATTTTTGAAACTAACGAAGAACCTGAAATTTGGTTGACTGATCTGCCCTGAACTAAAACTAGGAACCCTGATCCTATGCCGATTACACTGCCAACTAGTAGATATTACGAGGAGTTGTGGTTGGTTGATCGATTTTTTCAGAAAGAAAACTTTTAAAAAAACCAAAACCCTGCTATGATTACGTCTCTAACTAACAAACATTACTAGGCGCTGATGCTGGTTGACAAATCTGATCATAACTAGAACTATAAGAAGAACACTAACCTACTGCGATTACGCGGCTACTTAGCAAATGTTACTAGTCATCATGGGCAGGTTAAGTTTACTTTCCGCAAGAATATAAAAAAAAACCCACTTTGATCCGCATTTGAATCTTTTATTTCCGCGAATGAAATATGTTGATAAAATATTTGGATTTAAAAAAAAATCTTATTAAAACCATGGGCATTGTCTTTCAAGGCCGACGAACCGATTTTTTCATTAAGTGCTATAAGGTCACTAATACCAAGGCAAAAAAAAACTCAAAATAAATTTTTAAGAAAATATCGAAGCTTATCCGTAGTTTTGACTGTTTCCGTAACTCCGTAGTTTGATACCTTCATCCATAGAAACTACGGACAATCCGTAGTAGTTGGCAGCCTACTGGTTTTAGAGACCATGGTATGGACGATTTATGTATTTTAGTTTAGATTTTTAGCATTTGAAAGAAACGATCGATTTTTTTCTTAATTAATAAATATTAATATTTTTTTCTTCAAAATATTGTAGTATATATTATATATTATTATTATAAATGCAACATCGCCTATTTGCATTTTATAAGATGCAGCCATTATCTCTTGTATTTCCCGGAAAAATCAGTATTTTTTGGTAAACCTATTTGGCGACTTCCGATTAACCGGAAAATTCGATTATCTGGAAGAGTCAATTTCCCGAGCATTCCGGATAAACGGGAGTTTAATGTATTTCCAAATTTTTTTTATATCTCGCTAGTTAAGTATTTCTATTTGGTGGTTGTCACTAAAACACTAAAGATCTTTTTATAGTAGGAAATCATGTCAATAGATAGTTTATCTGATTTGAAAATATACAGTTTTCTGACATAAAATTCTTAATCTGCAGTAAAAGAAAATATCCTTTTTATTTCAATTTGAATATCACTTTATCAGTTATACATAAAATGTTAGTTGTAAAATTTTATTAAAATACCTCCAATATTTTCAAAAATAATTCTATTAAAACATATTCCAATGAATTTCATCTTAAATTCATCATATTTTTCTGGTTTATCTTTCATTTCATGCATTTCAGTTTGTCATCATTTTATACATTATTATACATTGAAATGTTAATTGTTTATTGTTGTATTTATTAAAAAAACAAGATTTTTCAAAAATAATTATGTCAAAAAATATTCCAAAGAATTTCATCTTGAATTCATCATATTTTTCAGGTTTGTCTTTCCGAAACACTTGCCCTAAAGGAATTCATTGCAACTTCCTACACGTATTTCAAAATCCCACCAACGAGTTTTGGGAAGCCGACCGAGACATTACTTCCTCTCAAAGCAGCATGCGTTCATCCCATTCTTCCAGAAGCAACCATTCCCGAAGTTACAGCCAAAGATCATATCGCAGAAACCACTCAAGCGAAAGAAGACACCACAGAGACACCACACCTGAGTATAGGAGTAGTCAACGATCAAGTCGCCACCATCGATCGACCGATTCTGATAGTGATGAGTCGGATAATGGACATTACAGTTCTTCTCGTAGCAGGCATTATGAAAGGGAGAGTGAGTCGTCTAGCCATTCCCACCGTAAGAAAAAACACAGGCATTCTAAGTCTAGATCCCGATCACCTAGTCCGTTGGAACATGGAAGGAAACACAAGAAAAAGAAACATAAGAAAGAAAAGTAAGTTTGATTATAGTTTGTTTAATTTTAAGGGCTTTTGTTGAAATGCTTGTAATACTTAAAATATTGCCAGAATTAATGACTGACTGTTTCAGTGGGTAGGCTAGGTACCCCTGGTTTTCCATTATTATTAATTTTTTTTTACAAAATATGAATTAGTATAAAAGATAAATTCAAATTCTACGGTTTGTATTTAATTTACTATAATAGTGTTACTAAAGTTATAAATACTTGTTTTAACCTAAGAGAAGAAACAAATTCAAATGTAACCTTTTTCTTACCTAAATGTTTCATTATTATAACTTGTTTTTTTAAAAAAATATGAATTAGTGTAAAAGATTGATTCTACGGTTTGTTTTTAATTTGCTAAAATAGTGTTACTAAATTTATAAATACTTTTTTTTCTCTTATGAGAGGAAACAAATTCAAATATATCCTATTTCTCTTTTAAAAAAAATATATATATATATAAATTTTTAATGACAGACTTTTAATTTGAGTAATTTTTTTCTTTTTCAGGAAGTCTAAAAAAAGTAAAAAAGACAAAAAATCAGATGAAAGTGATTAATTTGTACTTATTTGGTAGTCTATCGAACTTTTGTTTGTTCAGTTAAAAAATGTAATTGTTCCATGCAAACTATATCATTCTTAAAATTTCAGTGATTAGTTTAGAATTACTGGTAAAAAATATTGCTTGTAAAAAATAAAATATTTCTCCACAATTTTGATTATTGATTTTGTAACAAAGGATAGTTTCTATATTAATCGTAAGTTAATAATGTTTTACTCTCTTCACAATCACATTAAACGAAACAAGTTTCTTTATTAAGTTGTGGAAATTACATTCAGGCTATTAAAAAAAAATTCTTTTCAGTAACTGTGAGGTATTAAAATTTTCATGTGGTTTTCATAAAAAATATACATGTGAATTTCTAGTAGCACATGATATTGTACTGTCCAAATGTACCACAAGGGATATTTGTGCAATATTGTGTGCTACACTAGTGTCCTAAATACTTAAAACTTAAAAATTTTGAAACTAGAAGTTTTTTTTTTTGCAAAATATATTATGTAGTAGTAAACAAAACAAAATTAGTCTGTATGATTACAGAATGACATCAATAATTTATTTTTACATCATGATAATCTGAAAGCATGTTAATATGAGCACAATTTTACACATGCTATTTTTAAACGATTATAGACATCAATTAGTACATTTTATATACAAAAAAAAAAGACATACTTCATTACGTAGGTTGAAAAAGGTATGTCTTATATTATAACACTGGAGGACATAGTTCCTTTTTCTACTCATGTACTGATTTTTTCTATTTTATAACTATACAATACATATAATAAATAAACTTAAAAATATATATCTTGACATCACATTAGCACATTGACATGCACCATTATTTACAAAAAATCATTTTTCAAGATTAAAAATTTAAGAATCGCTTATGAATACTAACTCTTACTTAAAAGCTGATCTCAACCCTTTGTGTTCATAATTAAAAAAAAAAACCTTAATTGAAAATTTGTATGGTAAATTATTTTATATATTAAGCATTTAATTCAAACTTAATTTAGGAAAAATTGAAACTAATGTTTGTTTATTATACATTCCAATATTTTTAACATACAGTTAAATTAGCATGCATTTTCATAATTTACTCATGCCCAAATTTCAAAAGAAATAATATTGTGGCTACTTAAATTTCTCAAAAAATATCATGAGAAATATTTTATCCACTATACACTTATGTTGGATAATTATCTATAATTAATTTTTTAAAAAAATAATTGTGCTTTAAGTTCATTAACTTTGTAGTGTTATGCTTGCTATTTGTGCAAATGGTATTTGGCACCATTTTATGTTAATCATAAAAGTGCAATTTGTATATTTTCATGAATACACTTTATTTAAGTTTATATATATATATATATATATATATATATATATATATATATATATATATATATATATATATATATATATATATATATATATATATTATATATATATATATATATATATATATATATATATATATATATATATATATATATATATAATATATATATATATATATATATATATATATATATATTATATATAATTTAGTTTGTATATAATTGTTGTCATACCTAGTAACATTTCTGCGAAGCATTAAAATTAAAACTGATCCAAAATATTTATTCAAAGTTAAAATCGTTATGATTTTATTCTACACACTGGCTTAATGCTCAAAACATTTATCACATTTATAGTCTCACCATCAACAACAATTTATACATTTTTTCTCAACATTGTAGTCGTAGGTCCACAAATGTTAATATTCAACTAATATTTTGACACATTACCTAAGTTTACAATATTCCTCTTACATTTTGGCACATATAAAACATTAAGTACCCACATACAATCTTAGTTGAGTTAAAAACTTAAAATCATTGTTCAATTTGGAACTCAATGTTTTTTGTGCGTTAGAAATGTGTTCCTAAACTTTTTTAGCCCCCCCCCCAAAAAAAAAGATTTATTCAAAGCATTATCCAAGTTTTTTCAATTGAGAAAATTTTCATTGTTTAGCTTAAATCTCAAAAGTCTAACGTATTATAAAATTAGTCATGATAAAATTTTTGTTTAATGAAATTAATATTATAAATTTAGCATTGCAAATAGTTACAGGGATAAATTAACTTGTTTTCCTTAATAGCTTACTAACATGGCTTTAAAATAAGATGCTATCTGTTTAAAAATACTCATAGATAACAACGGTTTTGGCACGTAATTTACATATACCTATATATATTTTGACACGATTTTCGCTTGTTTAAATGGCAAGTATTTTCTAGATCGTTTTGACCACCCGCAGCACCTCTGTTTAGTCTATTTGCGTTTACCAAATGATGATGTTGGGGAACGGGGGTCGCCTACTACCAAAGTTTTATGACTCTTGTCTATTTTATAGAACCAATACAGGGTGGTTATAATTAAAGTTACGATTTCAAAAATCGATAATTTTAAAACTACTCGTCAGAATGACCTGATATTTTAGCAGAACAATCGTGAGGCAATGGAATTTTGTTTGGCGAAGGAAAACAAATAGTTTTAAAACCTGCCGATAGATGGCGCTGTAAGGGTAATGAACCCTTACAGCGCCATCTATCATGTGAACATCGATATCCTATAGAAAAACAACCAGAAAATGGCGCTGCAATTTTCCCACTAGCTTATAGACTAACTACAAGGTGTCCCAAAATGGACTACCTGTTTTTAAAAATTAATAGAAAAGAAATGGATAGATATATTAACACAATTCTTGCAGAAAACGAATGAGTCATGTCTGGAATTTGATATGGAACACTTTATTATGTTATTTATGTCTATTACGTTATTATATGTTATTAAACTTTATTATGTGCAATTTAGCCGACAGATAGCGCTGCATTACCATGTGTCCGATTCCACGCAATAACTATTGCTGCTTTCCCTGAACTGAAAGCTACTGAACATAACTGACAACGTGTCCTTCTTTTCGGTATATTTGCATTCCTAGTTCTTTCATACAGCCTCCACACGGTATTGCCGCGCCATCTGTCGGCTAAATTGAAAATAATAAAGTGTAATAACATAATAACTTAATAAACATAAATAACATAATAAAGTGTTCCATATCAAATTCCAGACATGACTCATTCGTTTTCTGCAAGAATTGTGTTAATATCTCTATCCATTTCTTTTTTATTAATTTTTAAAAACAGGTAGACCATTTTGGGACACCCTGTAGTTAAGGGGGTATCACACGAGCGTTTTCCTCCAACCCAACTCCCAACGCAACTTTCTCCCCCCAATTTCGACCCCCACAAAGTTGTTAAAGGGTTGCCAGAGTATGAGAAGATTTCTCTTTTCCGACTGTCATAACTAAAACGATATCTCTACAGTAGGCGACAATTTATTAAAAATAGGACCTTTGGATTGATTTGAGTTTTATTTTATCGCATGCTTAGGATTTCTCTTATAATTATTAATTTTTCTTTCACCTTATTTTGTAATAAAACAAATAAACACTGAGAGATATAAGTTAAAAAGTTTTATTTTCCCAACTATAGATTGTTAAATTGCGTTGAGAGATATTTTGAAGGCTATAAAATTGTTGGATTTTTGCTTAAAATTTCAAATATTTTTTTTACAAATTTTAAATTAAAGCTGATATACAGTATAGCTTTCACATTTAGAACAAAAGGGTCAATTTTACCCATCTACTTTACATATTATAGCAAATGATATATAAAATTATTGAATTAACGTAAGAAAGTCCTTAAAAAGTAGCTTTTTTCTTACAATAGCCCTGTCCACTCTGACGTCACCTGACGGAATCCTAAGGATAAACAGACTTAACTGTTATAATTTTTAACTGTTTGTGTCGTGCTTATTTGATTTTCATTATTTTCGGAATTGAATTTTGAAATCTCCACATTTAATTAGACATCTTTTTTCAAAAGAAGAAAGTTGAGTATTTTTTCGACAGCTAGCGATGCCAAGGGCGTATCCAGGATCTGATTTAAGGGGGAGGGGGCAGGCAACATTGGGGCCCCTATTTCTTAATTTTGGATTGGATGAGCCCCTTCTTTAGGGAATTATCCTTTGACCCCCCCCCCCCCCTTGTTAACTCATGTGGTTTTTACTTATCCAATCAAATATCAATTGCTTAATGCGAATTAATTTTTTAAAAACAAAATCGATTATAACATTTATTTATCTTATACAACTATAATTATTAACTAATAAATAATTACTGGTTAATTGTTGACTAATAAATAATTAAATAATTACTAGTTAATTATTAACTAATAAATAATTACTAGTTCAATTATTATTAATTACTAATTAAATGAATGGGAATGTTTCAGATGATGTAACGCTTTTTTTTTATTTGTATGCGTACTGGATTTCCTCGGTTGCTTCGGTTTCACTCTCAAAATGACCGATTTAGATGAAAATAATTGTTTCTTTCTATGCAAGCTTTCTTAACACATATCTTGATCAACCAACAGCACAGCAAGAAATTGGCATTTAAAAATTTATTAAGAAAAATATTCTTAGAAAACTTATTTTCGAATACCAAAACATAAGTAATTCCAGGCAACAAACTGTTGGAGTTGGGGCTATTGCCATCCACGACATGAAACAACCCCACACTACACTTATTACCTTACATTTATTAAGACTTAATTTAGAACTAAATTTTAAATGACTAAATTTTAAAATTACTTTGTATTACTTTGATTTTTTAAAATAAATTTAAGCTTACAAATTATTAAAATTGTAATACTACCTAGAAAAAATTTAATTTTTGTCTATTAAAGATTGATAGAGCACTTTCGCCGCCGAACATTCTTGTTGTCAACGAAATGAGTATATTAAAATATGCAATCAATTGGAAACTGTTTAATGAACCAGACAGAAGATAACTAATTTCATGTTATATCTCTCTTTCTCATCCTTACTCAAGTGCTCTAAGCTCCATGCGAAAATTATATCTGAAAAACGCTCGAAATTCTGATCAAAAGGAAAGATTAGCACAGTAACAAATGGCCAACATGTGGTTTGTTTATCCTTAGAGATGGTTGCTATGAGGCAGTTGCCACTCGCTGGACAACCCTATTAAAATATGCAATCAATTGGAAACTGTTTAATGAACCAGACAGAAGATAACTAATTTTCATGTTATATCTCTCTTTCTCATCCTTACTCAAGTGCTCTAAGCTCCATTGCGAAATTATATCTGAAAAACGCTCGAAATTCTGATCAAAAGGAAAGATTAGCACAGTAACAAATGGCCAACATGTGGTTTGTTTATCCTTAGAGATGGTTGCTATGAGGCAGTTGCCACTCGCTGGACAACCCTATTAAAGTTGAACTAAAAGCTGTGCTAAGGATTTTTTTCTAAGATATATAAATAAATCTTGTGTAAAAAAACCCCCTCAACTTTTCAACATTTTTTATCGAAAAAATAAGAAGATATGTCAAATCAAAGAATTTTATTTCCTCTTTGTGTCAAATAGCTTATTATACTTCAGATTGAAAATCAAAATATCGTGCATGTAAAATAAATAAACAACAGCTTCCACCAATCATGGTTCGAACAGAAGTTGAAGAACCCTCAACCCAACTTCTATTCGAACCATGATTGGTGGAAATTGCCACGTGCTATGACGTAGGCGTTAGAGAAATTTTCTACAACTCTGTCGTTTCATCGCGACGGAGTTGATCAACTTGGTCCCAACAACCAATCAGGTGAATCGGTGACTGTCGCTACACTGACGTCACGGCTTTGTTTTGGTTGAAGCCAAATCTTCAAGTCATATTGCGCCAAATTGCCAAGCTGTTGTTTATTTATTTTACATGCACGATATTTTGATTTTCAATCTGAAGTATAATAAGCTATTTGACGCAAAGAGGAAATAAAACTCTTTGATTTGACATATCTTCTTATTTTTTCGATAAAAAATGTTGAAAAGTTGAGGTTTTTTTTTTAAAACGGAAATAGTTACTTAGGGCCAATTCCACACAAGATTTATTTATATATCTTAGAAAAAAATCCTTAGCACAGCTTTTAGTTCAACTTTAATTGTAAGAAAAAAGCTACTTTTTAAGGACTTTCTTACGTTAATTCAATAATTTTATATATCATTTGCTATAATATGTAAAGTAGATGGGTAAAATTGCCCCTTTTGTTCTAAATGTGAAAGCTATACTGTATATCAGCTTTAATTTAAAATTTGTAAAAAAAATATTTGAAATTTTAAGCAAAAATCCAACAATTTTATAGCCTTCAAAATATCTCTCAACGCAATTTAACAATCTATAGTTGGGAAAATAAAACTTTTTAACTTATATCTCTCAGTGTTTATTTGTTTTATTACAAAATAAGGTGAAAGAAAAATTAATAATTATAAGAGAAATCCTAAGCATGCGATAAAATAAAACTCAAATCAATCCAAATGTCCAATTTTTAATAAATTGTCGCCTACTGTAGAGATATCGTTTTAGTTATGACAGTCGGAAAAGAGAAATCTTCTCATACTCTGGCAACCCTTTAACAACTTTGTGGGGGCCGAAATTGGGGGGAGAAAGTTGCGTTGGGAGTTGGGTTGGAGGAAAACGCTCGTGTGATACCCCCTTTAGTCTATAAGCTAGTGGGAAAATTGCAGCGCCATTTTCTGGTTGTTTTTGTATAGGATATCGATGTTCACATGATAGATGGCGCTGTAAGCGGCCCCGTCATTACCCTTACAGCGCCATCTATCGTCAGGTTTTGGAACTATTTGTTTTCCTTCGCCAAACAAAATTCCATTGCCTCACGATTGTTCTGCTAAAATATCATGTCATTCTGACGAGAAGTTTTAAAATTATCGATTTTTGAAATCGTAACTTTAATTATAACCACCCTTTATATCGTTGGCTTAGCGCGTAAAAAATGTAAGTGTATTGGCAATAAAAAAAATATTTGGTGATATTCCCAGTAACTTTAGCGATAAAATAGACTTGAACAGACCAAAATTAAACGTTCTTCACACACTATTAAAATTTTTTTTTTTTTTGCTGCAGTTTGGTTTTGTTTGAGTGTGAAAAGGTTTGTTTCTTACGTCGCATACACCAAGCATTTTACAGGTAAGGTAGAAGCGGATTAAAACTACAATTGGCTTGTTCTATGTGACGTAATCGTTCCTGGATGTCATTGATGTTTTGACACGGTATGTACCGCCCCCTACATTGATTAACCAATCAAGACCTTATTTTCATTCAGTTGTAACTGTTGCCACTCAAGACGTATAAATTCAAACTTCATTGCGCATTTGATCATGTGCCGGCCGCACTGGTTGACCTGCGCTGTGGCTCTCTCATGCTCAGTCACTCAGTTGCTATCCCATCGCCAGCGCCATCAGCAGTAGACCAACGATTTTGCTAATCAGCGCCCTCTAACAGATGTATCGTTTTGTGGAACCAGTTTTTAAGTGCGTTTTCCACACTATCCTTTTAAGCCATTAATTAGACATAGTAAAGAAATTCAAAGGTTACAATGTCAGGTGTCAGGTTAAAAATTAGAGTCGAAGTAATCAAGTCAATTATCGTAAATGTCTATAGTTGAAAGTAATCGCTTTTATTTTTGATTTTTTTTAGAAAATACGTTTTATGCACGTGGTATTTTTTCGCGCTAAGCCAATAACTAAACAAATAACGATGTAGTGAATTTAAGTTAAACCAGGTCGTCTCTCATGGGCATGGTGTCAGGCAGTGGCAGGAAGTTGCTGTCCAGCCTGTTGACGGTCGGTACCGATGGCGATCGGTTGACGAAGGACATGGAGGTGGCGAAGCTGACGCAGCTGCCCCGTGGTACATTCTGGTACAGGTTGTCCTCAGGGGAACCTCTGAAGCTGAGTGCTGGGTTCTGGTGTCGGTCGATGCCTCTTACAGCCTGCCATCGTTCGTAGCGGGTCTTTATTGAGTTTTGCACCTGGAGATATATGGTATGTTTGAGTAAGAAAGGTGATGGTATTGATAGTTTCTTACGAATTATAAAATAATGTTCTAGTCTAATTATAATATCATGATATCTATAGTAAATAGTCATAAGGGTATTGTTTAAAGGGTAAGAGTGAAACAAATACGTTTCTTTCTTCACAGGAATACCACAACAATCACCAAAACGAGCAGGCGCGCACCCACGGGGGAGGGAGATTAAGGGGCTGCCCCCCCCCCCCTCAAGAAAAAAAATTACACTGTTTTTAAATCCGCCAATAGTGGACACATCGCATACTAAATACTGGTTTGCGGGAGTTACATTTTCACTACAACTACGAAATAAATAGCTGCATTCCTATTCCTAAGAAACGCACCAAAAATAAAAAGTATTTCATATATTCCAAACTCCGCAAAGGAACATTTCTCGCGCTTGCTTGCTTTGTTTGTTTGTGGTAGCGGGTGGGAGAAAACCGGTTTTCCCCAGTCCCCTTCCATAACCCAACTGCGTGCGGCCAGCAGCAAGCCTCGCCCACTCGCCTTCTGAGGTCTGTATCAGTCTTTTGGCTCATGTTCTTTGTTCGGGTTAGTGTAAAGTAATTTGTTATGAGTTTTTATTAGTGACAGAGGTTACAAGTGCAAGTTTTTAGTGTCAACTCTTATGTTTCTCTATGAAACGGCTTTTGACGGACTATTTCGGCAAAAATGAGAGTGTTACCAGCGACGCAAAGTTAAGTGCATATCGCACCGTACCAAAAGAGACCTATCGACCAAAATTGACTTTTTAAGATAACACTACTATATGATGCAAAATTTTGATATATTTCTATTGGTGCAATCGGCATAGCGATCCGAGCCCTAGTTCGGCTGCAATTAATAGATAGGTCTTCCTTTCGCGTTCGTTTATGGATGAAAATGAGCGGGAAAGAAAGACCTATCGCACCTGGCGTTATACCTGTATCAACCAGCACAAAACAGAGCGCCCCCTTTTTCACTCTTCGGAGAATCAACATATACCTAATAAGAAACACGATGCCTGAGAGTAGGCTGAATGGCTTAGCCAATTTTAATATCCACAGGGAAATTCCAGTTGACACAGACAGTGTATTATCCATACTGACGAAACCCCGAAGAAGACTCAATTTTGTTTTGTAAGACAGCTGTTATAAAAAGATTTTGTCAAAATAAAACCTAAAATCTTATTTTATCTGCTGGGTTTTATCATTCATTCCTATAGTCCGTACTCAGAACTTGCATTCAAAGAGCTAAAAGCTAAAATAAACTTAAAGTAATGCCCCCCCCCCCCCTCATAATTACTTTCTGAGTACGCCACTGGAAACGATTATTATCCAGACTAGGCTTCAAAGAACACAAGAAGAACTTCCTAAAAAGCCTCCCTTCTTACAGTTCAGTTTAACCATCTTAGCGGACGCAAATCTCTCTCTCTCTCTCTTCCGCCTGCCTCACCACAACAAAGTGAACGTCTCTTGGCTTGGACAACCCAACTCATTTTATGTTGGTTTTATACAGGGACTTCAAGCACATTTTACGACCAAGCATTCCCAAACCAGCCACGTCTTAAATAGTATCCTAAAGCATAATACGTACACCATACATTGTGGTGTGGACTCGGATTTGCCCGCAGGAACTATGTTAAACAAAGGCATACATGCATTAACTCATTAACGACAACTTTGTAAATACCATTAGCACCTTCATTTTGGAATAAAAACGTTAGTTTTAGCTTCCACACTTCGTTTATAACGTAAAAAGTGGAAGGTATTATAATCGTTCAGTCCGTCCGTCTGTCACCCACTTTCACAGAACGAACCACAAGTCGCAAAAACAAGTGGGATACGTCAATTTGAAGCAAAAAACCCGGCTAGGTTACATCCAAAATTTCATTCAAAAATTTAAATTAGAATTATATTTAAAATTTAAATAACTAAAAATTTAAACTACATTGAAATAACATATGAAAATTCCATTTCATTCAATATTTTCAATGTTGACATTTCATCAAACGTACGAGAAACTTTATCTATAATAATAAACAAGTAGGTTTGTTACAGAATCTGTCACTTAAACCGCTTCCACACAACATTTGTGCTCAACAGGAAACAAACTATTTATACACCTCAGAAAGAAATTCAGCAAACAGAGCCTTTAGCTAGTTGTAATTAAACATTTAAACGATAAAATTATTTTCATTAATCTTCTTCCTCAGATTTAATAATTAGACTTTATCGTTTGCTTAATTTGTTTGAAGTTCGAAGAATAATAATGTAATCTTTTTTAATAAATATCTTTGTGTTGTCACAATTTACCATTTACATTTCTTTCGAAAGTTCAGTCATTTATCGTTTGTTAAATTAATTTACAGTTCGAAAAATATATAATTAGTGCAATTGATGCTTTAAAAATAAAAGCAAAACTTTGCATATTTTTTATGCCAAGTTAGAATTCTCTATGCATCTTTCTTCATACATATATAATAAACCATCAAAAGAACTCTATTGTGATATTACAACAATCCAAATTGAATTATATCGCATAAATAAATATACTTTCAAAAGTTTTTATTTTTATTTAAAAAAGTTTCTCGTACGTTTAACGAAATGGCAACAGTGAAAATATTGAATAAAAATGGAATTTGCATGTTATTTCAATGTAAATTAAATTTTTAGTTATTTAAATTTTAAATAAACTTCTAATTTAATTCTTTAATGAAATTTGGAATGTAGCCTAATCTGATTTTTTGCTTCAAAATGACGTATACCACTTGTCTGTGGGACTTGTGGATAGCAACAGTGAAAATATGAATAAACAAGTAGGTTTGTAACAGAATCTGTCACTTAACCCGCTTCCACACAAAAGTTGTGTTAAACAGGTAAAAAGGCGCCAAACACAGCATTAATTCTATATTAAACATTTAGATGCTAAATTTGGCTAGTTTTATTTATTTTATTTCGAAAATTCAATAATTGCTACTTATCGTTTGCAAAAATTAATTTATATTTCAAAGAATAAATATGTAATATTCCTCGCTTTTAAATAGAATGAAAATATTTCATATCCACATACAAAGAATCTCGTATTGAAATATATTTGACGTCATTTCAAACTAATCGATGTCGCAAAATTAAATTTATTTTAATTTATTGTCTAAAAGAATTAAGTTTCTCGGGCGATTGTTGCGAAGGGAAATGGTGATTTAATTCTAATAACAAACAGGGCCTTTAGCTATTTGTAATTCAAACTTTTAAACGCCAAAATTAACTATTTTTATTAATCTTCTTTCTCAATTTAATAATTCGACTTATCGTTTGCTTAATTTGTTTGAAGTTCGAAGAAGAATGATGTAATCTTTTTTAATAATATTTTTGTGTCGCCACAATTTCCCATTTACATTTCTTTCGAAAATTTAACTTATTTATTTTGTAAATTAATTTACATTTAAAAAATATAAAATTTATTTACAATTGGGGCTTTAAAAATAAACCAAAATTTTTCATATTTTTTTCATCCCAAAGTTAGAATTCTCTATGCATTTTTCTTCATACATATATAATGAACCTTCAAAAGAACTCTAATGTGATATTACAACAATCCAAACGGGAATTATACCCACAAAAATAAATATTCTTTCAAAGTTTTTTTTTTTTTTATTTATATAAAGTTTCTGGGACGTTAACGAAATGGCACATAAAAATATTGAATAAAAAAGGGAATTTTCATGTTATTTCAATGTAGATTAAATTTTTGGGTTTTTTAAAAATTTTAAATAAACTTCTATTTTAAATTTTTAATGAAATTGGAGTTGGGCTTAATCTTTTTTGTTTTCCAAATGACGTATCCCACTTGTCGGGTGGGACTTGTAGATGGCAACAGTGAAAAATTGAAAAAAAAATGGAATTTGCATTTATTTCAATGAGATAAAAAAAATTTAGTTATTTAAATTTAAATAAACTTCTAATTTAAATTTTTTATAGAAAATTTTGGAATGTACCTAATCTGAGTTTTTGCTTAAAAATGTACGTATCCCACTTGTATGGGGGACTTGTGGGTCTTTCTTTAAAGGGGGTTTGACGGACGGACAGACGGAGGGAACGATTATAAAACCTTCCATTTTTTACTTTAAATAAATTAGCGTGGAAGCTCAAATGAAGTTTTGTGTGTGTATGGTCTCTTAAGACTCAAAAACCTAGACATTTTTTTTTGCCTCGTAACTTGGAACAAAAAATGTGTGTTCATACTTAAGTCACAGATTTTGACTGTCAGAGCTCAAGGGTTCTATTTTAGAGAAAATTCGAATTTTCCCTGAAATATACACCACTTTAGCTCAAATCAATTCATTTTTTTACTTTCCTGATGCCACGGGCTAAAAAAATTTAAAATTTAAAAACCCCTTTTTTTTTTAAACGAAATATTTAGAATTGAAAATGTTGGTTGGTAGACATTATTTTCGGCTTTGTGCTTGGTCACAGAGCCCCTTATAAACCATCGTCAAAAAAGACGGACACACATACACACACATACAAGACAGATGCTGCCATCTATCGCCCCCTTTCTTCAATTTAGACATGTCCCTGATTGAAAAGTGTTTATTTTATTCTATTGCTATTACCTTCAGATGAGGAAATTACGATGATTTTTTATGCGTGCATTTTATAGCGTTTTTTTTTTTTTTGGGATTTTTAAGGTAGTATAAGTGACATGATTTATACTTTATAATGAGCGGTAAAAAATAAAAATAACTTTTTTATCTAGAATGATTAAATGGGACATATACTGGATCGATTACAACTTTTTTTTAGTCCGGGCGGAGGGAAAGGGTGCTATTTGTAGTTAAAATAAAAAGAAAACTGTTTAAAAAAAAATTTCTATATATATTTTTATTATTTTTATATAGATTTATTAGAGAAAATTTTCTATTATATTATTATTATTATTATTATTATTATTATTATTATTTTTATTATGTATTATTTTTATTATATTATGTATTATATTGCTAATATTATTATGTATTAATATTATTATTATAAATTTTTATTAATTATTATTATTATGATTATGTAAAATTTTTATTATTATTAAAATTTTTATTATTATTATTATTAAAATTTTTATTTTATTATATTATTATTATTATAAAATTTTTATATTATTATTATTATTATTATTATTAATATTAATAAAATGTATTATGAAAATTAAATTTTATTAGAAATTTTTATGAAAATTTTTATTTTATTATTATTATTATTATATTATTAGATTATTATTATATTATTAAAAATTTTTAGTATAAAATTTTTATTATGTATTATTAAAATTTTTATTATTATTTATTATTAAATATTATATATAAATTTTATTATATTATATTATTAGTATTATGTATTATATATTATTAAAATTTTTTATTTATAAAAAAAATTTTTTAATGTATATTTATTATTATTATTATTATTATTTATTTATTATTATTATGTATTATGTATTATTTATTATCTTTGAAAAAATTTAACGCCCCCTCCCACCACACGGTTTTATGCGGGATGAGGATTTTTGGCTGCTGGGCCTTTTAAATAGTTCGACAGTTTTTTTGACGATGCCCGGACCCGATCTGGACCTATCGTTGAAAGGCCACCCCTTTTACCGATGGGCTCTCCAGCCCGGGTCGTTTGGGTCGAATATGGAGTTTAATTCTCATCACATTTTGGGCTTTTTTTCGGTTGTAGGGGGCAAATAAAAACGGGCCATTATATCACACTATTCTGGCAATTTAAACGGACCTATGGGAAGGCCCTCAACCTTCTCGAAGGGCCTGGACACATCGGATTTTTTTTAAAATACTGCTGATATTAGAATGGGGGGAATTATAATATACCGATAAAGGGTGCTAACCAGGGGAGAAGGGATCATTGGTTGAAATAAATTTTTTACATAAAAGACACAATCACCGTTTTTTAAAGGGTAAAACCCGTGCAACCCCGTTTTTATAAAGCTATTTGGGATATAATTCATTTGGGGATGTTGTAATATCATTAGATTTTATTTTGGGGTTCTTATAAAATTTATGAAGAAGATGCATAGAAAAGATGCTAGAGAATTCAAACTTTGCATAAAAAATCATGCAAAGTTTCGCTTTATTTTTAAAGCATCAATTTTTACCTAATTTTTTATTTTTCGAACTGTAAATTAATTTAAAAAACGATAAATAGTAACCTAATTTTCGAAAAAGTTCATGTAAATGAAAATTGGGCGACTCAAAGATATTTATAAAAAAAAAACATTATTATTTTCGAAACTTTCAAACAATTTTACGCAAACGAAAAAGGGACTAATTATTAAAACTGAGAAAGAAAATAATGAAAATAGTAATTTTGGCGTTTAAAGTTTGAATTATAACTAGCTAAAGGCCTTGTTTGCGAATTTCTTTCTGAGGTAAATTTTACTAATATATACCAAATATTAACATAAATAAATTATAATAAATATATAATACCAATAATAATACAAAATAATACAAATAATTTTAACCAAAACTAATAATAAAGTTGTTCAAATCGGTGAAATAAAACATTGGATCATAAAATAAAAGTTTTTAGTATCCAATAAATTATACTATACATTTTTAAATGATAAATTACAATGTGCTATGCGAAAAAATGCGAAAGCTGTCTACGACAGCTTCGGATCCTCAGTTTTTTGCACACAGCAGGACACGACAACAACAAAAATGTGCTAATTGTATTTATTTTGGGCATTGATTTTTAAAAAAAATTGTGGATATCTTTTCTTCCATAATACTAACATTCGCCCTGAAGTGATCAATCAGCTTATTGTGATAAAGGATTTTTTCCCTTTTATCATCTTGTCTAAGTACTTCTTGATTTATACCTTAATCATTGAAACTTTATGCATTAATGGAGCTTTTGCAAGGCGAGAGTGGAAAAAGTATTCAAATTTTTTTTGAAAACACTTTTGCATGCTTGAACATTTAAAATATTTTCATAAATTCACCCAAAATAATCTTTAAAAATCTTTTAACGTAAATTAATCACGTAATTTCTGTTTAGTTTTTTCGTGGGTATTTCAAACATTTCAAAAATTTAAAAATATAACGAAGCGACGTGCTGAGCCAGCACTTCTCGCTTCGATATATCTTTAAATTTTTAAATGATTTTAAAGGATCGTTAATAAATTACATGCATAAAAAATAGAAAAACCTTTAATTTGCTCTTAAATCTTTGGGTAATGTGTTGAATTGGATTAATATAGCTCTATTTATTTCAATTGTTTCCCAAATTTTAAATGAATGATAGAAGGAAGCCTGAAGAAAGTGATACAACTTCTCCTGTTCTATGACTTTTTGGTGTCGCTATGACCCAGTATGTTGCACCCCTTAAGGGTATGAGAACTAGTAGGCTTTGGCTGCTTTTCTGTAATAAGCAAGAAAAAAAGTTATCGTGCCATCTAGATTTTTTTTCAAAGGTTCCATTAATGTTAGAAACAGGGACAAAAGTCCATTCAAATCAATTATTAATGCACTCATGTCCAAAAATGTCTTCAGCATGATTTTTTTTCGGAATCTTTGACACACAATGTACATAGTGTTACATAAAAAAATGTAGTATATTTTAAGTAAAGCTTTATGCTGATTCGCATTTCACGAACTTTTACGGCAAAAATGTGCCAGAGTATAAAGGAGTTAAATTAAACATATCAAATTTGTTTGTGTAGTACATGTGTACTGCGTAGTATAAAAAAAATCTCAAACATTCCTGTAAAGATAATTTATGGGCATGATGTTCTTAGAAGTATATTTTTTCGTCATTTAATGATTTGGCTGCTGTTATTATAGTGATTAGCCTCTGTTACTAAAAAGAAAATCAAATTTATTATTATGCACTTCAAGACTATTTCATAAGTAATTTACAATTAACCCTTTTACGACGACTTTGTGAATCTCACTAACACCCTTTCATTTCTCGAATAAACGTTGGCTCTAAATTTTTAAATTCCTTTTTATATGTCTTTTTTGCCCTATAGGCAATTGTTCAGGACTATGGCCTTCATTTGTATTGTATTTTGTTTATTTAGATAAACTAAAGCAGAAGTTCTTTTTGTCGCGTGGCAATTTTCTTGCAATCGTCATGATGGGTTTAAAATAGAACTTCTGACAATTACATATTCATAATCATTAATATAATAAGTATGTTTTAATTATTACAGTAGAGATTTCAGCTGCTTAACTGTAATAAAAATAAATATAAGCAGTGATCATTCACTTCCAAGAATGTTTATACGAGTCACATTAACAGAACTTGAACAAATGTCTCATATTCACTACACTGCTCAAACAATTAGGGGAACGCATGGTTTACACCCTTTCACACCCCAATGATTCCATTTGAATCATCAACTTAGATATTTTTTTCTCATTAGTTAGAGCTCGCACTTCATTTTCGTTTAGATGAAGTAATCAGGGTTTTTTTAAAGAATTATATAATGTTTGTTTTAATTAAATGGAAACATATGAAAAACATGGTAAATAAAATTCACTCCCAAAAAATTTAATGAAAATAACTTGACCCTAAATTTTTTACGGGACTTGCATTCTTTAGATGTTTAAAAATGATTAACTTTTTTTTACAAAATAAACTTTTAAAAAATTATTGTTATAATTTATTTAAAAGTTATGATTCTAATTTTTTTCCCCCTTAAATTTTAATTAAAATAAGATTTTTGTCCTCTGTTTTTTACCCTTTCATTCTGGGATGCATAATGCATCTATTTCACAAATTTTAGATTTTTATAATCAAAAATAAGAAGTTGGCACTGAAGGGTTAACAAAGTACGCAAAAGAGTGCTCCCCTAATTGTTTTGAGCAGTGTACTTATTATATTAGAAGTATCTTTTATTAGAGATACAGTAGGACTTTATCTGCTTTACTGTAATGATAAAAAAAAGTGTTCATGGCGCTTCAACGATACGAGTTTCTATATTCCAACTCATTGTATTAAGGACAACTATTTTAAATTACTTATATCCGTTTTCTAATTGTTCGCAGAGAAGAAAATAAACTAAAAAAAACCGAGCTGAAGAGTTACACATGAACACATTGTTTAAATCGATTTCTGCTAAACACCAACTTGATCATAGATACTATTCTTTTTTTTAAAGGTTTATATAGTTTTTAAAAGTTTACTTAGGTAGTCTCAGTAATAAACTCAGGATTTTATAACTTAAAGGAAAAAGGAATATTTTAAAGAGTGGACTCTCAAGTTGTCGAGTAGATGGGTAATTCATTGTGTATTATATAAATTAATTAAAGTTCATATAGGTTTAACAATTACCTGATTCTTACTTTAATTTTTTAACTACATTATAATTATGAAAAAAGTTTAAACTGCAATGATTGAATGCAAAAGTCCAAGAAGAATATAAAATAAAACCCATCAAATATGTTTGCTTGTGTCTCTCATGCAATTTCAACTCCTGCCCTCCAATTATTTTTCTTCTAATGCTAGATATTTCATTGATAATTGAATATTTTTTAGGTCAATATCATCAGATACTGCATAAAGTTTTATTTAATGATTTGTAAGCTATGGTGAAGCTTCAGAATGAGTCTTAATAACTAGAGTAAGATCTCCTTTATCGACATTCCCGACAGCAGACACCTCTTAGCTTTTTAAGAACTTTAAAAAAAAAATAAATATGATGTTTAAGTTCATTACAAATGTTTTTACATTAGTACCTACAAAACTGTAAAACCCCACAATGACTCTTTGATGTCGTTTTTTTAACTCGTCAAATAACCTATAGAGTGATTTTGCCAGTTTTCGAAATTTAATAACTCTTAAACTATGAAAACATTTTTTAAAAACATAATTCTGATCTTAAGAAGACAAAGTATATTCTTGAAAGTTTTATTTTAATTAAAAAATGGTAAAGACTTGTTGATTTGACATTGACTGGATCCTATGTAATTCATAAATTTGAGCAACAGCATATTTTGTATGAGTATATTTAATGCAAATAAAGTTCATATGCTAAGGGCTGTGGAGCCCAGTCCGTAGGTCACAACGTCGGGTATGGGCATTGCCAAAATATCTGCCTGACCTATCACGGTCTGTGCATCTAAAGAGTTCTACGTAATAGTAGTCCGTGTAGAGGGAGTTGCACTTAAATATGGCTCAAATCCGAATGCCGCGTACAAAGCCCTTAAGAGTTGCGTTGGGTGCCTACTAGGTTTTCGGCTCGGGGGGGGTCACTTGATTGTTTTTTTTTAATTACGACGCGCCTTCACCAATTGCCCCCTCGTGTAGCTCTAGTGCGAAGACATCCACCTAACCTAATCCTAACGACATATATAAGTTTTCCGTATGAAAAATATATTATACCGAGTACTAAAGACTTGTGACTTTTTGTGAAAGTTAAGAACACCACAATATTTTCGTACAAGGTTCTTTTATGCATATCGTATATAGATCGTATAGTCGTAGCAAAGAAAAAATAAGGCTTCCACCCCCCCTGACCCTCGCCGCCAGCGTCCTTTAGAACCTCGACCTCTCAGATTCCATTTGCCGTCTCCAGTGACAATTTGTCCAGCGAAACATGCAATTAGGGAACTGTCATATAACATGTCGTGTGGTTTCATTTCAGACCCTGTAATCCACATAATCAGGAATTCCCTAGTAATACGCTTCTAGAAGCAATTAATTGTGGGACCATTTATGTGACCACATATACACGAGTTGGCATTCGCATTTTTACATTGCTTTACAGGAGAGTAAGGAAAATTAGACTATCTCCATATCTAAATATTTCTTAAACGATTCCATTATAATATTTTGATTTTGCTTGGGAATACTTTTTAAATAAACTATTTTTTTTCTATATTTGATGTCGCATAAAATTTATTTATGTTTTATTATGAATCTATTTTTTTACGAATTTTTTATGACTATATGGAATATAACAATTTTATGAAATTTGGGACTTAGTGGTATAAATTACAACTAATTTTATATAAATAAATTAATGAAATTTTTAAATTAAATTTGCATTTCATAATAAAGCTTTATTGATTTTTAACTAAGAAAATATTTTAATTTTTAAAAAAAGTATCACTTCCATAATTCAAATCTTTTAAAAACTATTTAAGTCTCAAGGTCAGGGCAGGACGAAAGACATTACTGTCCTTGGGTTGTTACCGAGTTTTCCTGGGTGGAGGAGCAGGTTGGTGTGGAGGAGCAGAGTTCCAATGCTTGGATAATGCTAGGCATTGACAATGAACAGTGTTTTAAGAGAGGTAGTGAAAATGAAGGGTGTTGAGTTTCTTACTTTTGTTTTCTAGGAGAGAGGTGCGGTGATGATACGGTTTTTTTTCGGGGTTGGCCAAGTAGAGTGGATGGCAAGGGACAGGTGCACTTGAGCAATAGAGGGGTACGAGGTTACGCAGGCTAGTAATGAACAGTCTTGCTTCACAAAACTAGGTATGTTTCGAGGTGGAGTGGCCAGGGGGCGGCCATAGTGGGGAATTCGGGTAGAGGTAATATTCATCAGGGGCAACAGTTTCGAGCAAATGTGGGAAAAATTCATTGAAGGTTTTCTATTGCAATCTAGAAGTATTATAAACCATGATGAGGTGAGGGGAAATCATTGCAATGGAGGATCTTGACATTATTGTATTACAGAAAGCTGGGCAATACTGATGATGTAACCTGATTTTTTTACCATTAAGGTTCAATCTTTACCGGCGTGATAGAACTCAACAAAAAAGGGGTGGGGTGTTTTTGTATGTTAGAAAGCGACTTGAACTGCATAAGTTAAACTTTTAGTGTGATACTCAAGGTATTGACTCTGTATGGGTTAAGTTGACTAATGTGAATGGTAACCATCTGGTTATAGGTTAATGTGTATAGACCACGCCAATCAGTATGTGGAGCATGATACCATGCTGTATACCTCATAAGTAGTAGATTTGTCAACAATAATGAGGTTGTTATCATGGGAAGATTTCAATTTCCCAAACATTAATTGGGGACAATAAGGTGATTGTTAAAAGGACAGTGGTTTAGATTTTCTGGATTTTTAGATGATTGCTTTTTGTTCAGTTAGTTTGAGAGTGTACTATAGTAATGCTATTCTGGATTTAGTTTTAAGTAGCTGTGAAAATAGAGTTCATACCTTATTGTCGTGATCACCTAGGGGAGAGTGATCATAATAGTATTAAATTTGTATTATTTTTCAGGTTATCCAGATTAATAGTGAAAGAGTCATCCTGTTTCAGAGATGTTCCTTTTGACCACGTGAGACATGATGTAGCTTTAGGTTTTGATAAAGGACTTGTAGTACTCCATCTCTTGAGCTATGGGATGAGTTCAGAAAAACTAAATGATGTGGTGAAAAAGCAATGTTAAATTCAACGTAAAAGTTTCACAACGGAATTGTATCCTATGTGGTTTCCAGGATATTAAAAAAGTCCGCTTAGGTCAAAGCAAAAGGCTTACAAATTGCTAAGCAAACTGGTAGAGAGTTTGATCGGAAGCTTACAGAGTTGCCAGGAGAGAGGTTTTTAAGAATCTTAGTAAAAAACACAAATCTGCACTAGAGTAGACTCTAGCTAGGGTATTAAAGGATAACCCTAAGGATTTTTTTTTCCGCTTATGCTAGAGGTAAGTAAAACAGTAGCTCATTGACCATTAAAGATAGTCAAGGACAGTTAATCATGACGACATGAAATTGGGCTAATCTTTGAATAACTTTTTTATAGTGTTTTCTAGTAAAGATTTTAAAAATGTGCATGGTTTTCAGGGAAGTAACTGAGACTGGATTGTAATTGAGTGTGATTTTTCTAAGAGGAGATATCGTCTATTAAAAACTATAAACCTACAAAGAGCACCTGGCCCTGAGTATGTATCCTAAAATTTTTATTGATGTGGCAGAAGAGTTGGGGGATGCCAATTCTGACTAGTTTTATGTCATCATTTATTTCTGGACAGGTGCCAGCAGACTGAAATTGGCGAATGTTACTCATGTGTAACAAGAAAGGCCTAAATCCTGATCAGGGTAATTACAACCAGTTAGTCTTAACATCTGTTTTAGTAAAGTTTTTGAGCATTGTTGAAAATGCGTATATGACTTTTTGGAAACTTAATAATTACTTTCAGAAATCAATATGGCTTTAGAAAAAGGTAGGTCTTGTACCACTATCTTTTAACATTTTATGATACTGTTACAGAAGAGATTTTATAAAGACATATGGTTGATGGTTTATTTACTCGATTTCCAAGAGGCTTTTTGATAAAGTTCCTCATGAAGCGTTGTTTATTTAAGTTGAAAAGATTTGGGTTAGGTACTGCTGTGGTCGCGTTGGATAAAAAATTGGTTACCATAGAAAACAACGGTTTCACATTAATGGTAGTACTCTGATTGGAATGCGTTTGTAAGTGGAGTGCTCAGGGCTTCTGTACTAGGACCGAATTTATTATTATGTTTATTGATGATCTCAGCTGGGTTGAATAGCCAGTTTAAGTATTTTTTGCAGATGAACTTAAAAGTGACGAGTACAGTAAATTCTGTGAGCATATGGAGCAGTTTTACAAAATGATCTTACGAAAATTACTGAATATGGGCTTCACACGGGGCATGTCGTTCAAGTGTTAACAAAGTCAAACCTTGCTTTTGGTAAGAACATGTTAATCATCTTCTTATGTTTTACAGGAGTAAAGTTATCCAAGATAGTGAGGTTTCGTTAGAGATTTAGGAGTTTTGGTGAGCAATGATTTCCAAAATGATTAAAGCAGTGTGTTGAAGCAGTAAGAAAGCCAATCAATGTTGGGATATATAGAAAAGTATCACTTCTAAATCTAGGAGTTATTTTGGCAATGTATAGGGGATGGTAAGGCCACATCTGAATAATGCCTGTTCAGTTTTTTGTCTCCCTTTCCGCTCAGAAAAGATTAAGTTTGCTTGAAAAGTTCGCATAGGGCTACAAAAATGATTAAGGGTTCTATCTGGGTATTGATTATGATAACGATTAAGATCTTTAAACATGGTATTCCCTGGAAAACAGGAGAGCTAGGGTGATTTAATACAGTTATTCAAGTTTTCATAAAACAGGGAACATGGAGGGCTTAGATTTAACTTTAAATAGCCGGACCGATAGGTCATGATCAAAATTGAAATAAATCGAGCTTTAGAAGGGAGGTAAGAAAACATTATTTTTACAATAGAGTTGTCAATGAGTGGAATGCTTTACCCAGATTATGTTGTGCATTCGAAGGAGTAGAAGATTTTAAGAAAAACCGTTGACGGCATTGGAAACTGGTAATGTATTAGATTTATTTTGGACCACCCTTGCTGGGCCTCTGGCCTGTTGTTGTCGACAATTTTTGTATATGTATTTGTATTTAAACTAGAGCTTGATTAAATTACAATTACAAGATATTAAAATTTTTTTAAAATACATTACTTTTCATTGGCACTTCTATTCTCATAAAAATTTAAATGCTATTAATAATATAAATATAATTATTACAAGAATCTTTTAACACTATATATCATTTTAAGATTATTAATGTTTTTTTATTTCACTATTTACCAAACCTGTATGTTCAGATTCAATAGTGTTAGTTGCTCTAAGTTTCGTATCACACCCCATAATTTTACTGAGCAAATTTATGTTAACCTAAAAAAAAATCAGTCAACAGTTTTCATAAAAAACATACATAGACAAATATTGTTAAAACTGTTAGCTGACATTCACAAATGTTAGTTCAAAGTTATATGAAATTCTTTTTATTTAATTTTAGTTAGTAAAGGTGTATCACAAATTCAAAAGCCCAATCATTAAAACTGACTAAATTGAATGAAAAGACGTTAGCCTGGGACATAATTAATAGTGGTAAAAAAAAATTGGGGTGAAACGTTACTTCGTAAAGACGGAGGCAGCATGTGGATGCGTCTTTGTGGAGTAACGCTTCACCATTTTTTACAGTGTATGTTTTTATGCAATTATTATTACGTTTGTTAGCTTCCACACTTCATTTATCGCATCAAAAACCCGTTATTTTTAATATTCAAAAATAATGTAGTCCAATGATATCTGGGATAAGTTCCGCTTCCATTTTTACAGCAAAAATATTACATCATAATTCTTACAAACTTCAAACAAATTTTGCAAACGTAGACTATAAATTAAAATCTGCTTAAAAATAAATTAAATTGGTTAAGTTTTGCGTTTAAATTAGAAACAATAGCTAAGGAAGTGTTTTTGTACACAGATTTACTTGGTACTTGTACAAGTTATTAAAGGTGCGTATGTATTTCTAAGTATAGTTAACTGTTAACCAAACCTACTTTTTTTTTTGGCCTATTTTTTTTTTTTTTTTTTTTTTTTTGTTTTTTTTTAAAAAAAAAAAAAAATTTTTTTGTTTTTTTAACTACTAAGTTTATTTTATTGTCGATAAGAAAAAAAAACTGTTTAAATGATATGTAACTTAGAAGTTCCATAATAAAGAAGACTGTTTTAACTATTTTTAAAGTATTCCAGTGCAATTCTTATTGTAAAAAAAAAATCCTTTTTAGAATCGCAAACACAATTTTATAGTGTATAATATCCTTTTATTTTGTTAAAAGACCATTGATTTCAATTGCAATTTATTCTCACATCGGAAAAATATCTTCAGACGTACTCCAATAAATTCCAATGCCAGCTTATTGCAACTTATTAAACGTATTCGCAATTTAGTCACGAGTATTGCGAATCTTAACACAGATCTTTGGTATTTTTTCCTGACAAGCTTACTGGATTAATTGGCGTTTGATTTTATTTACGTAATACTGTCAATTAAAGCTAAAGATAAACCTAGTAGATTCCGTCTGAGAAATTAGAATGCGGCCCTAGGTATTATTAGAATACTAACCGAAGTTCCATTTTCCTTTTAATAAACATTGATTTGTGTTATGGTTATTGGTATTTTAATGTTATAGACACTAAGGAATACTTTAAGAGTTATCTGATTATATATTATTTAGATTGTTATATCTAGAAAGTGCATTTAAGTAGAAGTTATAATTTAGAAACTGTATTATAATTTTTGAAGACATAATTTGAAACTGTATTAACAATTTAGAAGTATAATTTAAAAGCTATAATTTATAAGTTATAATTTAAAAAGTGTTAATTTAGGAATTGTAATTATAATTTAAAAAGTTATAATTTAAAGTTATATTTAGAACCGTATTATAATTTGGAAGTTATTATAATTTACAAAACTTCTCACAGACATTTTTGAATATGAAATTTTTATGTGTTTGAATAAATAGTAGTTAAACTACTCAAGGTTTAAAATGGAATTTGAAAATCATATCTAACTGTAAAAATAAATTCTTAAAGTTTGCTTTAAAACTTTAAATTTTAGTTTAATATTTCACTTAAAACAAATAAAAAACATGAATAATTTAATATGTTGTTTCGTTTAATCGTTCTATAAACAAGCGTCTGAATACGTTTTAAAATATCTAAAAGTTGTGCACCTTCCGCTTTATAAATTTTTTAAATTGTCATTTTTCCCACCATAAATAACACAATTTTGTAAGAAACACCTTTCATGAGAAACTTAAAAATAGATTAATCTTTGAATTTTAAAACGGTTTATTTGCAAATCCTTTAAAAAGAACATTGTGAATTCCAATCATAATACAAATTAATTATTTTTCTTTTAAACTATAATCTTTCTGTAACAAAATATAATATTTTACGACAATATTTACTAGATAAAACCCCCCCCCCTTTTTTTTTTTTTTTGAGGACTTGAACTATTATTTCGTATAACTAATTTAAAATCCAGTAGCTCCAATTTGTTATCCTTTTATTTTCTTTCGGATCAAAAAGCTTCATTTCGCCATATCAAACTTTTTCATCCTAATAAAACTTTTGGAAAGCTACATGTCTCTTTTATATGTTAACTTAGAAGTTCCATAATAAAAGAAGACACGTTTTTAAACTATTTTTTGTAATTCCAGTGAAATTCTTATTGTCAAAAAATCGTTTTCAGAAATCGCATAATACAATTTGAAATTGTACACTTATCTTTTAGTTTTTTTTAAAAGACCTTTGATTTCAATGCAATTTTATTCTCACAACAACCGAAAAATACTTCAAGGCTACTCCAATGAAATTCCACTTCCCAATCTTATTCAACTTAACGGAATCGCTTCCAACTTTTAGTCACGAGTAATTGCGAATCTTAACACGAGAAATGAATAGCCGTGGTATCTTTTCATGACAAGCATTACTGGGTAATTGGCGCTTTTGATTTTATAATTAATCTAATCTGTCAATTTTAAAGCTAATATAAAATAACCTCGTTAGATTCCTTCTTTCTGAGAAATTGAATGTCGGCCTAAGGTATTATTAGAATACTAACCGAAGTTCCTTTCCTTTGATAAACATTGATTTGTGTTATGGTTTAATTGGTATTTTAATGTTATAGACACTATGATACTTTAAAGTTTTCTGAATTATTATATTAGTTTAGATGTTAATATCTAGACAGTGCATTTTAAGTTAGAAGTTTAATTAGAACGTTATTATTAATTTAGAAGTTATATTTTTTAGAAACTGTATTGACATTTAAAAGTTATCTTAATAATAAAAGAAAGAGTCTGTTTGTCCGTGGATCTAAAAGACCTACTTATACTGCCCTCGAGAAATTCGAATTTTTAGATAGATTTCCCTTTATCCACGTGTGAAACCTGAGCTTAGTTTTTCATATTTGTTCCATTTTTAGAGATAATTCGAATTTTCTGAAAAATACACTCACTTTTCGCTCAAATCCGATCATTTTTTTTCCCTTTAGTTGTTGCCATTTTCGAGAAAAGAAATTAGAATGAACCAAATTATTAAAATTGAAATTGCTTTTATTTTCATTCCTTCAAAACTAACTTAATGATTTGAAAAATAATTGAACGTGCCAACGAGCTAATTTATTTTTAAAAAAAACCAGAATGAGTTTTGACGTGAAATAACATGTTATACAAACTATGGTTAATTTTGAATTTATGAGGAAAATCGCGATGACAGCAAGCTTCATATTGAGGAGCTTTTTGTGATATGAGGATTGCATTTTATAGTGAATGTATTTTTATTTTTGGAATTTTAAAAGCAAAAATAAGTAACGAGATTTTATTCTTTATAATGAACGGGAAACAAAGGCAAAGTTATTATCCTATAAAGCAAATCAAATGACACATATACTTGGATCGATTTGGATTTATTCTTTTAGCGTGGAAGAACGGGTATTTATTTGCTAGGAATTTATAAGTTATAATTTAAAGTTATCATTTAGAATTGTATAAAGTTATATATAAATTAACTGGTATTATAATTCTGAAGGTTATAATTTAGAAAACTTCACACACATTTTTATATGATTTTTTATTGGTTTGAATAAATTGTAGTTTAACTACTCAAGTTTAATAAAGAACTTGAGAATCAATATCTAATGCAAAATAAATTTCTTAAAGGTTTGCTAAAAACTAGTTTTAGTTTTAATATTTCACTAAAACAAATTAAAACATAGTAATTTTAAATACGTGTTACGTTTAATCATTCTAAAACTAACTTTCTGAATAACGTTTTAAAATAATCCTTAAAAGTTGTGCACCTTCACTTATAATTTTTAATTGTCATTTTAAACAACATAAATAACACAATTTTGTAAGAAACATCATTCATGGAAAAACTTAAAAATAGATAATACTTTAATTTTAAAACGGTTTATTTTGCAATACTTTCGAAAAGAAAATTTTGAATGGCCATCAATATTTAATTATTTTTTCTTTTAACGATAAATACTCCTCTGGAAACAGAATATAATATTTTACTGACAATATTTAGACGAGATTAAACTTTAGGACTTGAATCTAATTTATTTCGTATAACTAATTTAAAATCCAGTAGCTCAATTTTTGTTATCCTTTTATTTTTTCTTTCGGACCAAAAGCTTCAATTTTCGCAGATAAACTTTTAAATGAAACTTTGTGAAAGCTACATTTTCTCTTTCTTAGACGTTATCCCTGGAGATTTCCTATAGCGCTGTTGTGTACAAGTGATCTTTGTATTTCTCACCCACTAATTTTCTTTTTTTAAAAAAAAGAGAAAAATGATTGATCGAGAAAGTTTATTTAATGACAAGAATTCAATAAACTTTGACGTGTATAATTTATTTCCGAATTGCGTAATTTATGACATTTTGTCTCCCATCTTATATTGAAAAATTAAATTAAAATTGAGATATTTTATATTAGAATTAAGATTTAGTTGGCTAGGCAACAAAGTTCTAAAAGACAATAACGGATTATTTTAATTATCGTTTAATTTAACCATTAGATTTTTTGTTATATATTCAACTTAGCAGCTTGTATCTAAACTGAATAATAATGCATCTAAATATAGTTGGTACACATGTTGCATAAAACTAGAACTTTTTGTTATCCAAATGCGATATAGGTAAATGGTCATACATTCAGCATTTTGTTTGCCAATTTGTTACAAATTTTTCATCGGTATCTTAGAGAATGAATTTGCATAAGTTCACATACTTTATTTCGGATGCTTGGCAAATAAATAAAAAAAATTAGACAAAAAATTTTAAACAGAGACACGCAATGCATTAAAAAATGTAATTTCGAGTTTAAATATAGCGATTTTTTTTGTTATAAATATCCTAAATAATTACCAAAGTACAAGGATAACAGAGACAAATAAAAATGTATCGTATAGTCTCTTCTTTGCCATGGACACCTGCACCAGGAAAAATATTAACTTTGACTGTATTTCTTTATCCTATTAATGATTTTTTAAATCAAAAGTCACAATTTGTGATACAGTTTCTGTAGTTAAAAAAATTGTACCTACGAATGGGGTAATTTGGCTCAAACTTTTCAGATATAACCTATTAATGCTTTAAAAAATGTTTTTTGCTTTTTTTATACTGGCAACTCTGGCTTTACTTATGAGTAAAAATTGTTCAAGAAGAAAAAGCGGTACTAAGGACTTAAGCTCGATCAAAGTTATCCTTTTCGAACGGAATATTTTTTAAACAATTGTTTTTTTTCAGCTGCTTATTAAAATCGCAGAATAAAATTTTACTATAAGGTTTTTTAGACTTTCAGGGAAAAATACATAGCTTTACTGTGAAATTTTTTTAATTTTAATAATATAAATCTGAACCTGCATAAGCTTAGTTTTTCAATCTATGAACAAGGTGATGATAAATTGCTGCCGCTCAACGTAACAATAATATAATATTTTTATATATCATTTATAAAAATCTTTATTATGGGAAAAAGGTTCAAAGTTATGTATATCCATTTCAGATCCATAACATATTATTACAATCATGTTATTAAATTTACTTTAAGTTTAACTATTTTGGAGGATCCTCCACAGATAAAAAATCAGAATAAATGAAGAACTTTTACTAATTCTTACATCAAAACATAATATTTAGGAACAATTTTCATAATTTTACTAACTGCCACAAATTGGTTAACCTACTCATAAAAGCAATTTCTGGTACAATAAACAAAATGTTATGACGTTTTGATTTCAAATATTTCTGTCTATATTTTCTCGGTGTTCAATTTCTGCCGAAAGGAATGGTGAAGAACCACACATAAAAAATCATCATCTGTGTATAGATGATGATGTTCTAAAATGTCTAAATCTTCTAAGGTCCTGTTTCGGTAGTTTGCCGAGACAGCAAAACACTATTTTCTTTTTATCGATTTCCTATACAGTCGAACGACTTGCTTTTATACTGCATTCTTTTACTAAGCATGTCCGTTTTTTTTTTTTAAACAAATTTTCATAGAAAAGAGTATGTTGACACATTGCAAAGTCGAATATTGTATTGTTGGTTGCATATTTTTGTAGACCTTTTGAACTACGCAACGTACAAATTTAAGGTGTGGAACGAAAAATTTAATGAAAATGCATTATGTATGCTTTGATTTTTCATATTATATACTAGGATTTATGTCTAGTTTTTCACAGTTCAGGAGTATTCCTTGAACTACAAATGGGTAGAACCACAATAGGGAAATGTCCCATTCACTTATCAATTTTTTAATCTTATGAAACTTAAGTGTGTCCTAGGTTGTGGTTAAATGTTAATGGATTTTCCTCATGAGTAACTGAGTTAAGCACGACCCAACAGATCCTCTTGGAAAATCTGATGAAACTTCCGCATTAGCACCCCCTAATATATGGATATTTGCTAAGATCGTGCTCTGTGAAGGAAATGGCTATTGTGTTTGCCAGATGTTCCCGGTGCGTTTGGGTTTGCGAACCCCGTCCTGGTGTTTCTTTACACTGTAAAAACTTAGTAACGTTACGCTTATATAGCAGAACCGGATTTTCTGGCCTTTTCCAAAAAAAAAAAAAAAAATTTGTATCGCATTTTTTAGATTTTCAGGTTTTTCTCAGAATCAATTAAAATCATTTAAGCATATCCTTTTGACATCAATATATTGCGGTTTGTCAACACCCATCCAATGGCCGCCGCGACAAATGCACGCAGTTATGAAGTGGTTTAACAACGAATGCTCAAAGGTTTGTGATCGAATCCTACAGATTACCACTGAAAGCAGATCGTGTTTTAAGACCATTTATTTTGCTACAAATATACATTTTTGACATTTCAAGGAATTTTATCGCTTTATGTAGATTGATCAATTTTAGGGTAAAATTACGGAATATTTCTAGAACCGTGCTGAACAAAATGAGAGCTCATCTTCAAAGTTAAGTAACGTTTCTGATTTTTTATTACAAGGTACAAAAGTTCATTCTATAATTTAGAAAAAATGGGCTTTTTTAAAAAATAATATTTTAAAGCTTCTGATAAAAAACCACTATTCAGTTTTATCGGATCCGATTGTAATAACAAACATAAGAAAGTCATTATATTCAAGGTATGAATGACTTACCCTTCTTGGTTCACAAATATCATGAATGGTATTATTTGAAATAGTATTTACTGCATCCCATGTTAGAGCATGTGGCTGGAATTACTAAAAAAACCATATTTATGTTTTAAATACATATAATTAAATCAAATTATAAAAAGTTAGAATATCATGTTAGTAGTTTCATCAACATTTATAACTAATAGGATGAAAACTATTTTTTATTCAAAATATTATTAATATTCCGTTTTTTACGTTAAAAGATTCCTATGAAGAATTCTTTAAACTCAAATATAATACTTATGAAAAAATCTTTTAAGTTAAAAAAGATATCGAAAGTTAATGAGATTAAGAATTATGCCACTTATAGAGTATTATGCAGCATAAAGCTGGATTGATATGCATCTCTTTAAATTCTTAATATATCCGAATTTTCTTGATCGTGGAACGCTAATGATGTGTCCATAGTATCAATATCGTGTTTTGATGCTTGTTAAACAATTTAGTTTTTAAAATAAATGATTATTTTAGATTGTAGATTATTAAGAAAGGTCAAGTACAACGCTTTAATAATATTTTCATGTTTTTATATAATACTAGCTTTAAAACCCGGCGTTGCACGGGTTGTACCTTACCCGTACAACGGTGATTTTTTAATGTAGAACTTTTATTTATACCAATTGGATCCCTCTCCACTGGTCAGCACTCCATCGTTATATTATAATTTCCTCCATTCTAATATCTAGCATTAATTTTAAAAGAATAAGACCGGATTGTATCCAGGCTCTTCGATAGAGTTTATAGGGCTTGTCCCATAGGCCGTGTTAAAATTCAGATTAGCTATATATAATGGCCAGTTTCTATTAAAAAATGCCCAAAAAATGCCCAAATGGGGTAAACATTCCATTCATATTCGACCACCATTCGACAGGGCTGGGGAGCACGGTCGGTAATGGCGTTCGCCTTGCATGCGAATAGATCCCAGATTCGACCGGGCCAATCGTCAAAATAACTGCCTGGACCGATAAACGGCCGGCCCATGCAGGCCAAAATGTCCGTGTCCGAATATACCCCGTGTGGTGAGAGTGCAGGTTAAATATTTTTTCAATCGCCTTTAAAATTGCATTGGGGTGCCTACTCACGATGTCGCTCGGCACTTGCTGTGGTTCAAATTAGACTCGCTCCCGTGTCAAATTAGGCCCTCGTGTATAGCTCTTAGTTGTCGACGATATTTCAAACTAACCCTAACCCATACAACTGGATGCGAATAGCTACCCTAGATCAATTTTTACTTCGCCAAAAGCCGCCAATGCCAAATTCATCATCCATTATATCATAGCTTGTAAAAAAATTGCCGCCTCTTTCATAAACATAAAGTACAATACTCTATACTTAGAGAGAAATCGGACCCTTCTTAGAAGTATTCATCAGAGATTATAGAAATAGTTATTGCCTTTACTGTCCATGAGACATTGTAAAAAATATCTTCATTTCTTACCATTTGTAAACATCTATTAAATCAAACCGATTAACAAAAAATCAAAAAGATAAATTCATAATAAAATAATCACATTTACATACAATCCTACAATTAGAGAGGGGACTCAACGTGCTCTTACATGCTTATACTTAATTTTCGTTCACTGCTGAACGCACTGAAATTTTCTTATAATTAAATAAAGAGCATAAATTCTTTATCTTACAATTCTAATCCTATGGAGAATAGGCTCACGTTTTGCCTCCTACACCCATTTGGTTCGAATTTGCGGGGGGGGGGGGGGGGAAAAATCGCCTTTTTAAATGACGCCTTAAATACAAAAAGAATATTTCTCCTTAAACTTGTAGCGGTAACATTCCAGTAGTTTGGGCTGGAGGCGTTGATACGTGAGTGAGTCAGTGATGATTTCAGTCAGTCGGACTTGCTTTTAGCTTTCACACTACGTTTATAACGTAAACAAGTAGGTTTTTCAACAGAATCTGTCACTTAACCCGCTTCCACACATTTGTGTTTAAACAGGAATAAACGCGCCAAGCACAATATTAGTTCTATATTAAACCTTTCACGCTAAATTTTGGCTCTTCATTTTAATTTATTTCGAAAATTCAATAATTTGCAAATTAAATTAATTTTATAGTTTGCAAAAATTAATTTGTATTTCAAAGAATAATATGTACTATTCTTCGCTTTTATTAGAATGAAACATTTCATATCAACAATACAAAGGAATCCGTAGTGAATATTTTGACGTCATTTCCAAACTGATCGGATTTTCGCAAAAATAAATTTTATTTAATTATTGTCTAAAAAGAATTAAAGTTTCTCCGCAATTGTTGCGAATGGCAAAGGTGGGATTTAATCTAATAAAAACAGGGCCTTTATATATTTGTAATTAAAAGTTTTAAACGCCAAATTAACTACTTTTCATTAGTCCTACTTTCTTCTCAGATTAATAATTTTAGACCTTTATCGTTTTGCTAATTTGTTTTTGAAGTTCGAAGAATAATAATGTTATCTTTTTTAATAATTTCTTTGTGTCGCCACAATTTACCATTTACATTCCTTTCGAAAATTCAGTCATTTTATTGTTTGTTAAATTAATTTACAGTTCGAAAAATATATAATTAGTGCATGATGCTTTAAAAAATAAAAGCGAAA